>LPNX010803592.1:1585691-1643693 GCA_001517045.1 Pseudotsuga menziesii
ATTAATGAGTGGTCGGTTAACCAATGAATAATCAACTTATGAATTAATGCTTATTAAATAAAACATTACACCATTTAATGAGAGGTCGACTCCGTCAAAGTTTTATAAAATAAAAATTATTCCTTGAAGAAGTCAACCCAGTTTAAAGTACAAACTCTCCTCCAATGTTGAAAACTTATAAATACAAGTTTATCCACCATCCAAAGGAATGCAAGAGCTCTGATTTTCGCTGAGATGAGGTAGAAAATTCGTGGCTAAAAGAAATAATTCACAGCAACAATAGAGAAGGTTGTTAAAAAAAAAATTCTCTCTGATTTGTTTTGGGTTACAAGCTTATCACAATCCAATTTTGGAGGAGTTTCCAGCAGTTATTCACACTCCAATTTTGGAGGAGTTTCCAGCAGTTGTTCACAGTCCCAATTTATTAGAGAAATCTATTAGAGTCCAAGTTTGTGAAGGTTTTTTAGGACAGTTACAAGGAGGAAGACAATGTTAAAGACATTTCATAACATATTAATGTTTTGGAAATTCCTTTCAAACACTTCTATCAAATCATTCCCTACAGTCATCAACTTGTTTTGTAAAGATGGATTTGACTGTGAAGACCTATGTCTCTTGAAATTCGTAAGACTGGAGTCCTGTGTTTTGATTGAGGTATGATTGTGTGTAATTCTTACTTGATGAGGTAGGAAAAATTGAAAAGGAATGTATAAATACTGAATAAGATGATGATCATATTGGAAAAGATTAGATTGGAAACAAGTTAATGGTCGTATTGGTACATGTTTATGGTTAGATTGGAAGAGAGTTATAATAAGTTGGTATAGGTTTATATGTAGTTGGGAACGTATTCATAAGCATGATTGTACATTTGGATGAGTTGTTCGGTTTGATAGGTCCACGGGTTCAATTCAGTTCAGAATTTCATACTCTTTTTTCTTTAGGGTGGTAGGGTGGTGCTAGGGCTTACAGTTGTAGTTGTGAGATGAGATGTTGTAGCAGCTCTAAGCCTAGGGATTGGAGCCCCTTCCAGTTATAGTTTGTAAAGTTGTATAATAATTGTACTTTGAGTTGTTGTTAGATCAAATATTACTATAAAAGGCTTCAGTGGTTTCCCCTCTAGGAATTGGGTTTCCATGTAAAAATTATGTGTACTATGCATCTTACTATGATTTCTATATGATGATTATGTGTTAATGTTATGATGTTATATAGATTAATCAAATGAATTAACTGTGCCTAAATTGATCAAAATAAAAGTTAAAATTATTGTACACTTATTCACCCCCCTCCTCTGAGTGCACCTGGGTGACCAACAATTGGTATCAAAGCAAGGTTCCTTCAAAATAGTCTTACTGTTAGAAGTTAATCATGAGCAATTTTGCAAAGCACAACAAAAGTGGAACACCCTTGTTTGATGGATCAAACTATGTTTTTTGGAGCATAAGGATTAGATTTTTTTGGAATCTCAAGGAATTGAGCAATGAAAAATAGTTGAAAGTGGATACAAGGTACTGAAAAATCCTCTAACAGATGAAGATGAGTTGACTACCTACAAAACAAATTCAAAGGCTAGAAACCACATCCTAAATGTATTAGACAAATCAAGTTTTGTCAAATTTATGCATTGCATATCTACAAAGCAAATATGGGACAAACTCCCAAATACCTATGAAGGGGATAAGAAGGTCAAACCAGTCAAACTCCAAACTTACATAGGACAATTAGAAAACATAAGGATGAAGGATGAAGAAGACATTGCAACTTATATTCTTTCTGTTGATGAACTTGTAAATACTATTAGAGGTCTTAGAGAATAAGTTGATGAATTAGGTGTTATTAAGAATATATTAAGGATGCTTCCAAAAATATTCAATCCAAAAATATTAGCCTTGGAAGAAAGAACAAACTTGGACAATATGACAATGGATCAACTACATGGGACACTGGTTTCTTACGAAATGAGGATATAAGATGAAGAAACACCCAGAAAGGAAGCATCATTCAAAGCTTCATCTAAGCAAGAAAATAAAGTTAACTCGACAAGGAAGGACAAGTACGTGAAAAAATTAATATCTAGTGACAATGGCGATTCTAATGAAGAAGAGATAGCCAACTTTGTAAGGAAGCTGAAAAGAGGCACATGTAATTATAAAGGTAAGTTACCTCTCAAGTGTTTTGCATGTGGTAGGATAGGTAATTTTTCTTATGAATGTCCTTATGCAAAGAATCCATATAGTGATGAAGATGAAAACTCCAAAAGGTACAAAAATTACAAGAACTACAAAGAAAATAAAAGGAGGATGTTCGAAAAGAAGAACAAGAGTCTCTACTCAAATAAAATCAACATCTCGTCTGATGAAGACTCCGATAGTGACAGTGAAAGTGATATTAATAATGATAGTGAACCGAAAAGAGTGTTATTCGTGGAAATTAACTCATAGGATGGAGAATCTGATGAGGAAGAAAAAGTTATCCTGAAGCAGAACTTATTAGTGCCTTGAAAGACCTAGGAAAAGCCAGAAAGGAGAACAAGCTACTCAAGGTAGAAATAAAAGAAATGAGAGATAAAACCCACATGTCTGAAGAAGTCAAGAAATCCATTTCTGACCTTAAATTCCAATTGGAAGAATCCAAAAGAATTGAAGAATCTCTTACCAATCAATTGGAAAAAATATTAGAAGAAAAGGACATCAGAGGAAATTTCAACTCAAAATGGGCCTCCTAAGGAAAAATAATAAAATAATAGTTAAAATAATAAAATAGTATTTATTAATTTTGGAGGAAGAAAAGAAAAAACTACTTTTTTGTTCGTATTTTCGACATATCTCCCTGTGTTTTTACTCAAATTTCGATCAGAAGAACTCATTGGATGTGAAATTGAATTCCGCATCCAACGCGTACCCACTCATCATACTTTTGATGGGCTCCGCTACCCCAAAAATAAGAAATACATGAAAAAACGTGAAGATGATGTCATCATCACGTTTTTTCAGGTATTTTGTTGTTTTTGGGGTAGTGGGGCATGTCAAAAGTATGCCGAGTGGGTACACGTTGGATGCAGAATTTAATTTTGCATCCAATGAGCTCTCCCAATCGAAATTTGAGTAAAAACACAGGGAGATATGTCAAAAATACGAACAAAAAAGTAGTTTTTTTTATGATACCTATCCCCAAATTTATATCAAAAATTTGTTTAACAGGTGCTCTCTTTTTGAATTTTTAAAGAATTTTGATTGGCTAATACATGATGACATGGAATTTGTATTATTTTTGGAAGTCCCATTTTAAATTGAGATTTCCTCTAATGAAAACCTTGAGGATTAAATAGTATCCCTCAGAGGGAAATTGCAGAAGAAGGATATCAATCATAATTATGAAAATAGTTCCAAGATTCTTGAACAAATTATCAACAGCCAAAATCCATGTTATGAAAAATTTGGCTTGGGATTAAAAAAACACAATGATGAAGCCTCAAGCTCTATGATAGAAAAAAATGAAGCAAATATAGAAATCGTAAATGAAGAAAGATCCAAGTCTCAGCTAGAGCAACCAAATGTCCCAGATAAAAGGAAAGTCTTTTAGAAGACCACTCCTCCAAGAAGAGTCTTTACTCCAAGGTATGGATATTTATTTTATGGTTATTTCTTTTCATGTGGAAAATTTGGACACAAAGTTGTAAATTGTGTAAGAAGAATAAATTTAGGCAACATGAGCAACTATGGAATCTCTAGATGGCCAAGCAATAATAACAGATTTGGTCTCTTGAGAACTAAAATTGAATTCTACAAGTGTAACAAATTTGGATATATGGCCAAATATTGTAAAATGATAGTCTTTATAGGTACTCAACTGGGTTTAGAAAAGGAACGGAAAAGGGTATGGGTAAAAAGTAAAGACAACTTAAACATATATGAATGTGGGATTTCTCTTCAAGCTCAAAACAACAAAAGTTAGTGGTTTATTGATAGTGGTTGTTCCAAGCATATTACAGGTGACAAAAGTATATTCATAACTTTAAAAGGGGATAAAGGTTTTGTCTCTTTTGGAAACAATGATTCAACAAAATTTATAGGAAAGGGTACAATAAATATTGGATACATGGATACTACAGCTGAAAAATTTCTACTAGTGGATAATATGAAGCATAATTTTTTATGTTTCATCAAGATGTGTGACCAAGGACATCAATTGTTGTTTACCTCAAAAGACTACGAAATAAGAAAAGAAGGATCAGGGAAGTTAATGGCTACTTCTACCAGGACTCCTAATAATATCTATATTCTGGATAAGATCAAGAATGAAAAATCTCACTTGGGAAGGGAAGATGAGAGTTGGATTTGGAATAGAAGAATGGGACATATACACTTTGATAATCTAGTTAGAATCAATAGAAAACAAGTCACAAGGAATATCCCTGAAATAACCAAGCCTTCTAACTCTATTTGTAAACAATGCCGACATGGGAAGCACACTAGAGTTGAATTCAATACAAAAGAGAATTCCTCTACAAAACCTCTAGAACTTATTCACACTAATTTATGTGTACCAACCAGAAGCAAGTATTGGAAGGTGAATAGTATTTTATGTTATTGATTGATGACTACTCCATAATGACTTTGGTTTTTCTTCTTAACATGAAATTAGAAGCATTTGATTGCTTCAAGGTTTTCAAGGAATAGGTTGAAAATGAAACAAGTCTATGAATCAAGTATATCATATCCAAAAATGGTGGATAGTTCACATCAAATGAATTCATCAAGTATTGTGAATAACCTTGAATCAAGAGACAATTCTCAGTAGCTAGAACACCTCAACATAATGGAGTTGCCGAAAAAAAGAACATAATAGTATTAGAAATGGCCAGAACCATGTTGAATGGATCCAAGTTGAATGATAAATTTTGGGGACATGCACTTCATGTTGGAGACATTTACCACCATACACACTCTTTTTGGTAAAATTGGCCTAGTTAAACCACTATCTTAAGTATAATTGACATTAATTGACATCAATGGAGCATTAATTGACATCATCCAATCACACCCATGCCTACCTATAGTCAAGGAGGATAACTTAGCCTTCTCCTACATTCGGGGAGGCTAACTGGAGCACTCCGAGGGTGATCTGAGTGATATTAATGCACCTAATTGCTAACTAGTGGTTATAATCAGTTCAACAAGTCAGTTAAGTTGCCTCCTATCATTAAATATATTATTTAATGATTATTTAATTATTATTTAATGATCTGGAGTCAATAGGGGTTCCTCCACCAACTTCTGATGATCAATTCAGCTTTAGTTAACCTCATCGGGGTTCATTGAAGTAATTGAAGCACTATCACTTGATGGTTGGCTTGCTATGACATGTGTTTGATCTCTTTCAGTTGAGACTCAGTCATTTATTGCACTCCGACTTCAATCAGGGTTTGGTGAGTCAATTAGGGTTTTAGTCAGTGGTTAACTGAGTGTGAACCAACGACTTACAGTCAGTTAAGCTAGACTCACTCATTCAATTCGATTGACCTCCTTAGGTATTTGAATTGCTCACTCATTCAAGCTGTAGCTTGACATTGTAATTGTAATTATTCATTGTTTATTGAATATACAGAGCGACTACTATTTTGTAGACCAATTACACCATTTCATGAGTTATTTGTTGATTATTTCTTGATGAGATTGGTTATTTGTTCCTAGATCAATGTGCAATATTAATATGGTATCAAAGCATACGGCGGGACGAAGATCTATCTCTCAAAAACTAGCTTTTTGACATATTTCTGCATGAAAAGTGAGCCACCAGAAGCCAGGGCTTACCACTTAATACCCCAAGTAAAGAACTTGTTGATCAAGCTTGCTTTATTGACTATGCTAGGTGTGATGAAAGCCTAGAATGTGTAGGTTGTCCGACCTTACATTTCCCTTTCTATTTTGATTTTCAGGTTTCTGCAGGTGAAGCATTCGCTCCAGCACATCCAGATGGCCTCCTCAGTAGATCTCTTGACTCCACACAATTTCCACTCATGGAAAGGTGATATGGAGATTCAGCTACAATCTAGAGGTCTTTTTAGAATCACCATAGACATTGAAGATGAGCCTAGATCTGCCATAGAAAAATCAAGATTCTTGAACAAGAAGGATGAAGCCTTCGGTTTCTTGTGCCTCTCTATTTCCTGAGACCTTCTCTTCCATCTTGTGGGATTGAAGACACCGAAAGAAATATGGGATAAATCGGAATCTCTATATGGAAATCATGATGACTTGAGGGTTTACCAGCTCGAAAATGAACTCATGTCTCTCCAACCATCCAATTTCGAGACTTTAAATGATTTCTTCACAAAGGTCAAGCATACTGTTTTACTCTTGAAGCAATGCAAAGTGGAGAAGGAGGATGATCAGGTCATCCTCACCATACTCTCCAAAATTGGGGCTGATTATTCAGTTTTTGTTCCTACATTCCATGTGGGGAAGCTCACAACCCCTGGATGGACCATGCCTACACTCAATGCCTTCATTGAGTCCCTAACATGTGAACATGACAAGCTTGTCCAGATAGGGATCATCCGATATTCCCGTGATCAAGACCTACATGTCTCGGGGCCCAAAGATATGAAGGGTAAAGGTAACCAACAAAAGAATAAAAAAACTAAGTTTGATGCCCCTAAACCTAGAGTTGAAAATCAGCAGCACGACGAGCCTTCCGGCTCAAGGAAGAACAAAGGAAAAGGGCACCATGGCAAGGAGAAATTCAAGTGTTATTTTTGCGGGAAGGGATTCCACCCTGAACATGCCTGCATGAAGAAGAAGCTTGATGAAGCAACCTCTCTCCTTGAGAAGAATCACATCAATCTTTTGGAGAGCTTTCGGAGGAGAGATCACCAAGATCAGGAACCACAACATGAGAAAGGTCATGCCCTCATGGCAAGCACTTCGAAGTCCAAAGCACTGTTGATTGACTCTGGAGATTTGAATCACATGATGGCTGAAAAAGACTCCTTTTCATCCTTGGAGACCAGCAAATCCATCCCCATCCACATGGGAGATGACTCCACCATCATTTCAAAAGGACAAGGTACGGTTGATCTTGAAAATGGTTTCTTTTCAAATGTATTGTATGTGCGGTCTCTGGAATCAAATATACTTAGTGTCTATCAGATGACACATACTGGAGTGACTAAGAGAGTCTCTTTCAGCCCAAATGATGTTGAGATAACAGAAATTGCATCCGGGAAACTCATTGCAAAAGGCCTTGCAAATCATCATGCAAAAGCCTATGAGTTCTCTCACTTTGTTGTGGATGCAAAGCACACTGCTCTGCTAAATCATGGAAATGAGGTTAGTAGGCTGTGGCATGAGAGGTTTGGCCATCTTAATTTCAAATATTTTCAGAAATTATAGAAAAAATCCATGGTTGAAGGCCTCCCGGTCATCAAGGAAACCACGGGAATTTGCAAGGGCTGTGTGATTGGAAAACACCCCGAGCACAAGTTCGATCGGGGGAAGGCAAACCAAGCTACAAGCATATTGGGCTGATAAATTCTGATATCAGTGGTCTGATGCCTATCACATCCATGAATGGATCAAGGTACCTTCCTACTTTTATTGATGATTTTTCAAGGTAAACATGGGTTTTCTTTCTCAAAAAGAAATCAGAAGTACGTGAAAATTTTTCTGAATTGAAGGCCTTGATTGAAAATGCCTCTGGGTTTAAGATCAATATCTTGAGATCTGATAATGGAGGGGAGTATGTCAGTAATGAGTTTCTATACATATGCTCCTAAATTGGTATTCAGGTCCAGCATTCAATTCCCTACACTCCCTAGCAGAACGGAGTAGCAGAAAGGAAGAACCGGTCTCTCAAGGAGATGACCACCTATATGTTGGAATCTAAGAATCTTGCTGCAAATTTGTGGGATAAAGCCATGCATGCTGTAGAACACATTCAAAATAGGGTGCCACATTCATCTGTGAAAGGGAATACCCCTTTCTAATCATACCTCAGACACAAGCCAGATGTGTTGAACCTACGAGTGTTTGGGTCCACTGCATGGGCCCAGATTCCACTTGATAAAAGAAGGGATTTGCAACTGCAAAGCATAGAATGTCTATTTATTGGGTATCCTGATGAATCTAAGGATTTCAATCTGCTATATATCAATACCAAATATATCATCATCGAGAGAAGTGTCAATTTCGATGAACCTCTTCAGGAGGTGGAATTAGTGAAGGAGAAAACTGTTGATTTTCCTTCCTATTCTACTGATTATTTGGATGATGAAATTGGGGGTGATGACCCTGATTTGGATCCTTTTATTTCTAATATTAGTGTGCATCAATCATCAAATTCTGAATCAGAACCTGAAGTGCAAAATCATCTTCCTACATGGGCCCAACAGACACTCTCCTCCGCAGGAGACAACTTCGGAAATCCGGATGACACAAGGAGAACCCGGTCTGATTTCCAAAGAGGAGGTATTGCGCTCTCTTGTCCTGATAACTTGATATTTGAAACTTGCTATTTAATGATTATTTCAGATCCAAAATCCTACTACCATGCTCGGAATGATCTGAGATGCCAAGTTGCCATGGATGAAGAGATGAATTCTCTTCAGAAAAACACTACTTGGGAGCTAGTTTCTCTTCCTCCGGGAAGGAAATTGGTTCAATTCAAGTGGGTGTTTAGGAAAAAGGTTGCTGCTGATGGAAGCACCTGCAAATATAAGGCAAGGCTGGTGGAAAAAATTTTCTCTTAGGTCCAAGGAGTGGACTACCATGAGACCTTTGCACTGGTTGCAAAAATGGACTCCATCCGCCTTGTTTTGGCAATTTCAGCATCCAAGCATTGGGAAGTGCATCACATGGATGTTAATTCAGCATTTCTGCATGAAGATATTCATGAGGAGATATACATGAAGCAGTCTGAGGGCTACATCACTAATCCATCTTTGGTTTGCAAGCTAAAGGAGTCACTATACGGGTTAAAACAGGCCCCAAGAGAGTGGTATTCCAAGATGGATGCCTTCCTTCTCTCGCAAAACTTTCAGAGATGTAGATCAGATCCAAATTTATATTTACAGAAGTATGATGGTCATATAATTATCATTGTTTTATATTTTGATGACTCACTGATCACAGGTAGCACAGTTGCCTCCATTTCAGCCATCAAAACTGCTCTCCACAATGCCTTTGAAATGAGTGATTTGGGGGCTTCTAAAACAATTTTTGGGGCTCGAAATTGAGCAAAATTCTGATGGGATTATGGTCACTCAGTCCAAATACATTTCAAACCTATTATTAAAGTTTAACATGGCTGAATGTAGGCCTGCACCATTCCCTTTCCTTTAGGGATCAGCCTTGAAGAAGGAAAAAGCACACCTCCCATGGACTACACTATCTATCGACAGTTGATTGGTAGCTTGTTGTACTTGACACATTCTAGGCCTGATATTTGTTATGCCATGAATGCTGTATCAAGATACATGTAGCATCCTCATGATCTTCATTGGAAGGAAGCCAAGAGGATCCTCGAGTATATTCAGGGAACCAGGACTTACGACATTCACTATGCTGCAAACTTCGAGCTAGAGCTGGTTGGATACACAGATTCCGATTGGGTGGGTGATTATATTGATTGGAAGTCAAATTCTAGATATATATTCATGTTTTGTGGTGGCCCCATTTTCTGGTCAAGCAAAAGTTAGGATGTCATAGCACTATCTTCAGCAGAGGCCGAGTATCGAGGAGCGGTGAATGCTTGCATCCAAGTAGTTTGGTTGCAAGGCATTCTTTCAGAGTTTGATCTTGGTAGTACTTTGTCCACTGTCTTCTTTTGTGACAATCAAAGTGATATTAAGATATCCATGGATCCAGTTACCAAGAAGAGGACCAAGCATGTAGAGATTCACATGCATTACATCAGGGAGCTAGTACATGACAGGACCATCATTCTGCAATACTGCCCAACTGATGAGCAGATTGCAGACATCTTCACCAAGAGATTTTCATAAAAGAAGTTCACTTACCTCCATTCACTATTGGGGGTGAGTTCATCAGGGTGATTCAGACTACTTTCATTGTTCAGATTGAGGGGGGATTTTTCCCATGGGGTTTTCCCTCTTTTCCTCACTTAGTTTTAGCATTGTATAGGGTGACCTATGGCCTTAGTTTCCAGGGCCCTAGCATTTTTATGCATTTGTATTTTCTAACTCCTCCTGAGTATAGCTTAAGGGGGGGTGTTGGAGACATTTACCACCATACACACTCTTTTTGGTCAAATTGGCCTAGTTAAACCACTATCCTAACTATAATTGACATTAATTGAAATCAATGGAGCATTCATTGACATCATCCAGTCACACCCATGCCTACCTATAGTCAAGGAGGCTAACTTAGCCTTCTCCTACATTCGGGGAGGCTAACTGGAGCACTCCGGGGGTGATCTAACTGATATTAATGCACCTAATTGCTAACCGGTGGTTACAATCAGTTCAACAAGTTAGTTAAGGCACCTCCTCTCATTAAATATATTATGTAATGATTATTTAATGATCTGGAGTCAACAGGGGCACCTCTACCAACTTCTTATGATCATCTCAGCTTCAGTTAACCTCATTGGGGTTCATTGAAGTCATCGAAGCACTAGCACTTGATGGTTGGCTTGCTATGACATGTGTTTGATCTCTTTCAGTTGAGACTCAGTCATTTATTGCACTCTGACTTCAGTTAGGGTTTGGTGAGTCAATTAGGGTTTTAGTCAGTGGTTAACTAAGTGTGAACCAATGGCTTACAGTCAGTTAAGCTAGACTCACTCATTCAATTTGAATGACCTCCTTAGGTATTTGAATTGCTCACTCATTCAAGCTGTAGCTTGACATTGTAATTGTAATTAGTCATTGTTTATTGAATATACAAAGTGGCTACTCTTCTGTAGACCGATTACACCATTTCATGAGTTATTTGTTGATTATTTCTTGATGAGATTGCTTATTTGTTCCTAAATCAATGTGCAAGATTAATATTTCATACATCAGTGCACATCTTGAACAAAGGACTACTCAGAAATAACAATGATAAAACTCTGTGTGAACTATGGATAGGAAGAAAAACCAATGTTCAACACTTTAGAGTGTTTGGAAGCAGGTGTTACATTAAAAGAGACAATAAGATCAAAAAAATTGAGTCCGATGTGGGAGAGGGTGTATTTGTTGGATACTCATCCAAAAGGAAGGCCTACAAATGCTACAACCAAAGGCTGAATAAAGTTGTTGAAAGCATCAATGTAAAAATAGATGAATCAATGTTGCCAACGGATAAAGAATATCTAGTGGACCTTGATGATCTAGAGGAAGAATACTTGGAAGAAGCTAGAGAGGAACAAACAGATGAAGAACAACCAGTCACAACACAAGAAGAAGAAGAAACAAGGGAACAAAATACTCCTAAAAATTGGTACCAAAAGAGTCATCCATTAGAATTAATCATTGGTGATAAAAATGACAGATTAGAAACTAGAAAAAAAAGGAAAAATTTTCAAAGAATAAAATAGGTACATATATCATTATTTTCTACAATTGAACCAAAGTTTTTTGAAGAATCCATAACAGAAGAACACTAGATTAAATATATGGAAGAGGAACTTGATCGAATTGATAAAAATGACAAATGGGAACTTGTTCCTAGACCCAAGGAAAAAAATGTCATTGCAACAAAGTGGGTTTTTGGAAATAAGATAAATGAAGATGAACATGTAATAGAAAAAAAGGAAATATTGGTTTGCAAAGGATATGCTCAAATTGAATGGATAGATTTTGAAGAAAGTTTTTCTCCAATATCCAGAATGGAAGCTATAAGAATGATATTGGCCTATGCGTGTGCTAAAAACATCAAAGTGTATCAGATGGATGTCAAATAAGCCTTTTTGAATGACAAGCTAGAAGAAGAAGTGTACATTGAACAACCAAGAAGTGTACATTGAACAACCAGAAGGATTCCATCTATCAGGAAACAAGGACTATGTGTGCATATTAAAGAGGTGTCTATATTTTTTAAAGAAATCTCCTAGAGCTTGGTTCTCTAGATTGGGAAGTTACTTGCAAAAACAAGGCTTCAAAAGGGGAAATGAAGACAACAATATGTATATTAGGATTGACCATGACAACATAATTATTATTGAAGTGTATGTTGATGATATTATATTTGGTAGTGATGATGATACC
Source organism: Pseudotsuga menziesii (assembly GCA_001517045.1). NCBI lineage: Eukaryota > Viridiplantae > Streptophyta > Pinopsida > Pinales > Pinaceae > Pseudotsuga > Pseudotsuga menziesii. Next base: position 1,597,906 of record LPNX010803592.1, read on the forward strand.
CTTAGTCAAGAATTTTACAAGGATATGCAGAATGAATTTGAAATGTCTCTACTTGGTGAATTGAACTTCTTCTTGAGACTTCAGATATCACAACGTGAACAATGAATTTTCATCTCTCATACCAAGTACATTAAGGAAATGTTGAATAGGTTTAAGATGGAAGACTGTAAACCTGTGAGCACTTCTATGACTACCAGATGCAAGTTAAGCAAATATGATGAATCAAATATAGTGGATCAAAAAATATATAGATCAATGATTGGAATCCTATTTTATGTAAAAACATCAAGACTAGAAGTGATGCAAGTTGTTCGACATGTTGCAATATTTCAAGCATTTCCTAAGGAAACACATGCTGTTGTAGTTAAAAGAATGTTCATATCTCTTAAAGGAACTATGGACTTTGGCTTATGGTACTCAAAAGGAAATGATTTGGAATTATTATCTTACTTAGATGCAGATTAAGGAGGATGTGTGGATGACAGAATAAGCACAAGTGGTGCAAAATTTTTCTTAGGAAACTATCTGGTATCATGGTCTAGCAAAAAACAATCCTCAGTATCCTTATCAACAGTAGAAGCATAATATATAGCAGCAACAACATGTTGTACTCAGATCCTTTAGATGAAATAGAACCTGTAATACATACAAGTAACATATGATGAGCTGGTCCCAATATTATGTGATGGCACAAGTTCCATTAGCATCTCAAAAAATATGGTAATGCACTACAAGACAAAGCAAATTCCTATCAAATATTACTTTCTTCAGGAAGAGGTCACAGAAAATAACATCAAGTTGGAATACATTGGGACAAAGGAGAAGATAACATATATATTCAGCAAGCCTCTTCCTAGAGGTACATTTGAGTACATCTAACAAAAATTGGGGGTCCTTCCATCTTCACACTAAATTAATTATTCATCAAGCAACAATGATCGAGAGATCTTATTCTTAGGGGGAGCAACATTGTCAAAGATAATACCCTTTTCTATTGATTCCAAAGGGGGAGAAAAGTTGTGACTAGGGGGATTCTAAGTTTTTTCATCAATGAAAAAGGGGAAGATTACTAATTAAATTGTTGTTGATGAAAATAGTACCTAGTAAAGGCCTTGATTACATCAGTGTTAGGTTAAGACACCTTTTTGTATTGGTATTGGTACCACTCATGTTGGGTGCAGTTGTCTTGGTACCCTTTGTGGAGCCCTGGATGTTTTTTGATGACCAGATTCAAAGGAATCATTTTGTATTTCTCCAAGTCTAATTTTGAATCCCTTGGAGGCCTTGGGATAATGGAAAAATCCCTAGTTACCTACTAGTTTGGTAGAGTCACCTTAAAGTGTTTTTTGGTCCCCTCTGAATTCTATTTGATGTTCGTCCTTTTTTTTGTTGTATTTTTTATTTGAAACCCTCACACAACTCACCTATGCCCTTACTTAAGTCATGGTGAATCCCATGGCCTTGACAAAAGAAAATCACCCATTATGTGGTCATTTAATGTTTACTTGTTGAAGTCTTGAAGGACTTGTACCCTTGCTTGTTGTACTTTTGTAGTATAGAATATGGCTTGGTAACTCTTCCACAAACCCTTAATGTCCTTGGTTTTGTTTCCTTTATGGTGTGGGACTTGGATCATGGTTAGGGCCTCTAGAACCCACACACAAACATGGAATTTGGACATATGAAGACCTTGGACATTAATTTATGAATTAATATTTATTAAATAAAATTTTACACCATTAATGAGAGGTCATATCACCAATGAATAATTAACTTATGAATTAATTCTTATTAAGTAAAATATTACACCATATAATGAGAGCTCAACTTAGTCAAATTCTTATAAAATAAAATTTATTCCTTGAAGAAGTCGGCCAGTTTAAAGTACAAACTCTCCTCCAAAATTGAAACATTATAAATACAAGTTTATCCACCATTTAAACGAATGTAAAAGATCTGATTTTCGTTGAGATGAGGTATAAAAATCGTGGGTAAAGGAAATAATTCACAACAACAACAGAGAAGGTTGTTAATGTTTTTTTTTCTTTGATTTTTTGTGGGTTATAAGCTTATCACAGTCCAAGTTTGGAGGATTTTCCAGCAATTGTTCACAGTCCCAAATTCTGAGAGAAATATATTACAATTCGAGTTTGTGAAGGCTTGTACTAATAGACACTAATATTAGTCCAAAACAACTGGAAACAACCAGTAAAGAGTCCAAACTATAGGATATGGGGAGGATTGATCATGACAACTTCATTCAAAGGAAAAAGTGCGGTGGATGATGGGATATAAGAAGGAATGTAAGGTGTATACCCAACGTTCACGTATCCACTATCAGCCTAGTGAGAATGAAAACTAGTGTTAAGATCGGGTAAAGGGAGTGAAAATATTCCACAAATGGAGTAGAGGGTGGAATCTAACCATTCCCAAATCTATGAGCAACGTAAGGGGATGTGGCGCCCCCCAATCCAACACTAGGGTCCGCACTAGGACCTAGAGTGGGTGACATGATACTAGTAGTGATATGAGGCATACAGAACATGAAAGGACCCAAACTCAAGAGAACATAAATACACTCAAGTAACCGCCATCCCTAAATCCAACTAGTGCACAAAGAGCACACTCCTAAGAAAATGAAAGCCAAAATGCAAGCAATCTAAGGGGAGGATAAGTGATATCCCAAATGTAGTAGCTATGTCTCACCTAGGAGAGTCCTAAGAATCCTATACACTACAATAAAAGTTGTGTAACCAATTATAGTGGCCCTCATCTTCAACATGTAAAGCAACTATGACGTCCAACCCCCACCTAGCCAGGACAATCACAGAATAACCTCTTGAATTACCCCCTACGACACCTAGGTAAGGAAACTTAGGTCACCCTAATATAACCAATGATCAGGAGGATAGTCACAGGAAGACATGGTAGCAAAGGATGAATCAGAAAATAACTAAAGGTACCTCAAAATACCCCAGATACGAATAAGATCCTGGAAATATCTCTGGCACTACACAGAGAGTGGGAACGGGCTATCCCCACCACAAACATGTATGCTACCTCGTGCTTAAATCCTATGTAAGAGGAGCCTCATGAGAACACTAATTATACCAAGGATTTTAGTCTCTCACCTGGACATACACCTACTTGTTTTGTTTAGTAGTCTTGGAGAAATTTACTCAAAAAGCCCAACCCAAGATTCTAAAACCTAAGTTTGTTGATGTATCCTATCTAATAAAAATGTGTAATTCATTTTAAATTAAGCGTTGATTTTAGGGGTTGTGATTACTCAAAGGACATGACCATGCAACCAGTGATGTTATGACTCACTAGTCAAAGTAAATATGCACACCTAACAAATAATGACAAGTGCAATTTTGTCTTTAAATGTGAAAATGGGGTCTTCCACTACATGAGATGCACATTTTTCCTTCAAATGATAATGCAACCATTCCTATATGAAATCCTGATGATTAATCAAGTAAGAAATACTAATGCAAGTACCATGGAAATACAAATGCAAAAATGCATAAACATGCCAAAAGTAAAATATTTTTGTATTTTTGAAATAAATGATATGTGAAAGAAACAAGAGACTCTACAACTCGCAAACCTTGTAGCAAATCTCAGATAGCAGCCAAGCAAGACACTGAGATAAAAGTAATCTAATGGACTAATAGAAAAAAAAGGAGATAAATGACTAGACCTACTTTCAAAGAAAAATCAATGAAAAAGGGGTCTCTAGAAACAAAAGAAGTAGTCAATAGACAACATCAGTACCCATGAAGACCTAGCCACTCTCACAACCCACCGAGCAACTTCCCACATCAAACTCAACTAAAAGGGAGGATGTACACGACTGTTCAAAGAACAGTAGCATATGTACGTGAATTTTAGGATAAAACTCGCATATATAAAGAAGAAAGTGGTAAAAACAAGGACAAGGGTCAATCCACTCTAGGGGAGTGTCAATGGATGAACATACTACTAAACGTGACATAGTAACAGGGAGAAACAGAGAGAAATTCAAGAACATTGTGCCCCCAATATCCAAAGAAAAACAAGGAACGTCCCGAGTGGAGTCGTCAATTCTGTTTATAGAGAGAAATTTCCTATGTCTTGGGGTAGACCACAATAGACTGAATAACACCAGAAATCAATCCATTCCAATGTGTAAGAGAAATAATGCATATAACACTAAGGGATATGAAGCATAACTTATTCTGGTCAATTGATGTAGATCCTTGTTGAAATTCTCCAACACACTTGTATTCACAATTCATTCTCAACAACAACAAACAAGACAAGCATGCTATATATCAAAGTGTTAGGCCTACTCTAGCATATATAAACCATCATGTATAAGCAAATACAACTACATCCATGGAAAAAATATTCATAGTTATACACATGTATTGGACGAGAAATGGATATTTCTATTAATAATAAACAAAGATAGAGCAGTGACAAACTCTGTCAGCACCTTGTCGAACTGAAGAAACAGTGTCCTCCACCTGGGCCTCCAACACTTCAGTCATCCATTCCAACAACAAGCTTACAAGGAAATGGAAATCTTGGGAAGATAAACAATGTGTGCTCCAAAGGGAAAAAGGGACGCAGACTCAAGCATAAGCAAGTGAGGTAACAATGAACTATAGTTTCCCTACTCTCCAAAATTCTCCCCCTTCAGTGCATCCAAGAGGCTCAATATATAGCCCTCCAATGGACAATGGAGGGTCAAGTCAGAGCGTTTTCCAAACATATGTAAGGCCAAGAGTCAAGTTATTTGGGACTAAATGAGGAAAACTCCAAATCTTTTTTTTAGCACATTTCTCGATTTACAGGGGTATTGGCTTAAAAGCTGCATGTACCCATGGGTATTGGATTAAAAGTCATGTTTACATTTTTTAGGGACTTTCTTGGGACGTCAAAGTATAATTTGAGAAAGGAGGGTCCAAAGCATCTATAGAGGGACATGGGAGGCCATAAAAGTGTGATCTACCAAGTGTAATAAAATTAGCTATAACACATTGTTTAGCCCAAATGAAATAACCAACCACTCATATAATCATTCCTTCATCTCGAAGGTTTTCTTCCACTCATCACCTTCTCTAATCTCGATATGGTGATATCCACTCATCAATTCAATCTTGGTGAAGTAATTTTCTCCACTCAAAAATTCGATCAAGTCACCCATCCTTGGAAATAGAAAGCTATACTTGATGGTGATCTTGTTGATGGCCCTTGAATCAATTCACATCCTCCATTCTCGTCCTTTCTTTGGTGCTAGTACAACTAGTACTACACATGGAATTAGACTTTCTCTTGTCATCCCTCTGTCCAATAACTCTTGGACTTGTCAATTCAACTCAGTGTTCTTAGTGTACATGATTTTGTGCGGTGTCTTATTCGGAAAAAAATAGATGCTAGGATCAATTCATTCTGATGAGATTTCCTTATGGTCAGTGGTAACCTCGTTGATATCTCATCCATAATTACATCTTTGAGCTCTGACAACATGTGTCTGACTTCAGTTGAAATTATCTTTGTCAGTCCATTGACATTTTGGCCTTTGGGAATATATGTGAAGCAATATTGTTACTTATTTTATTCCTTTAGGAATTCCTTAGTTTAACCCATCAACACCCTCTTCTCCTAGTAATTGTTCTCATTTCCCTAGATATTTTTTTCTTTGACTAAGGGAACCATTCAAAATTTTTGACCATCCTTCTCAACTATGACAGTGTTCCCACAACCTTCATACAACATATTCCTATCATACTACTAGGGCCCCCCTAATAATAGATGACATGAATCCATGGGTATTACACCACATAACATACTATCATATAGATCTCCAATCATGAAATTAATCAATAATTTCCTTGTTACCATGAGATAGTGTCCTTTTTGCAACCATGACACTTTATAAGCACTCATGTATGGTCGACACTTCAACCCCATATTGTAGATGACATCCCTTGAGACCAAATTATATATGTTTCCTCCATCAAATACGGTCATACAACATCTATCCCATATTGTCACATTCATTCAAAAGATAAAATCCATTTGTGTGGGTTACTTCTACTCTTGTCGAGCAAGTTGCATTAGTTTCCTTCAGGTATTCATATTTCTACCTCCTTCTGATGCAGTCTCTATTGTACTTGTTAGCACCCTATAATTTTCCTATGGTTGCGGTAGGAAGTCATAGGGGTAACCATTTCAACCAACCTTTAGACTGCATTCTAGATGTTGTAGTTAGAGAGGGCTCTCTCATTGTCATGGTACCATTCACATGTACATATGGCTTTAAACAAGCATGCAGAAGGCTAGATTTCTATTGGTAACAGAGTTGTTTATGCATTAAAATATTGAAAGACATCAGATATCAAAACCATTGGGCGATGGAGTCACAGTTTGAAACATTTAAGGACATTACAACAAATGACGAATAATGATTTTCTCTTCTGTATTATGAGGCAAAGTAAGTGCAAAATTTAGCCAAATATCATTAAGTGATGGTAGGAGAAAATAGAAAATACCAGCACGACAAGGGGCACCTATCTATGGATGACTCCCTTGCAACACTTTTATCAGAATAAAATGATGAAGGAAATGGTAGAGATCGAGCATCTAAATATGGATGAATTCCATAACAACCATTACAAACACATAATGAATGCTACATTTGATGAAAAGAGCGCTTAATGAAACGGATTCTTCTCATACAACTAGAAAGAATTTTTGCAGAAGATAACATATATGAAAAATGGCATAAACTGAAAACACAAACTAAATACAGACACTGTGATGAATATCATAACCGTAGAGAAGCAATTTCATTACTACCAAAAATGTTTGCAGAGCTACAATACCAGTGTTGAGGCCTCAAAAATATGAAAGTTAATCCAACGTCTATTCTCCTTTAAGGAGGATATATTTATAAAGTAAATTACCCCCGAGATGCATCCTGAAACAGGGCATCAAAATCAATTACAAAAATGGGATTAACCTGGAACAATCATGTTGAATCCTAACAAACTATAAGGTGGTGGATTCGTCATGATTCGCATCTACGACAGGAAATACATTGTGACAGCTATGTTGGATCAAAATGGAAACCCAACATCTGGGATATAGGATCGTTTAGCATGACAATGATGGTTCGAAGAACCTTTACCATCTTTATATTGGATCATCTCGGCCCATTTCTCCTTCTTCTTCCATATTTTATGTGCATTCTATGTTTGATGTTCGTATTCTTCCTATGTTCACAGTTGACAGGAAGGTTTATGCTCTTTCTATGTTTGGCATTATGTCCGGCATCTATATCTCCTGGGAACATTGTTATTTGTGTAGAACAGGTGAAGATAGCCCCATAGGTCGACAATATTGATTTCCTGATGGGCTTGTCATTCTTATTAGTTTCTTCCATCTGAACTAGATCCTTCCTTCATGATATCTCGTTGCATCACCTCTTTGGATTTGTCATCACCTTCACCAAAGTTGGAAATTCTTTCCAAGGACAATGATGAAAAATACCTCTAATCTTTCCTCCTCTGGTCGAACCATTCCTTTGGACCGACCGTTCCTAGAAATGGATACTATGTATCGTGATAATGGAGTTTGCCACCTTATCTGAGGTTTCGACGAAACGTTTTTGGGACTGGGAGATCCAAGAACCTTGTCTGCAGTGGTGTGGTTGTTGGCCAAAACCTACCAACAAATCCTTGTCAACAGGGGTTCTCACTCTATCGACGCCCAACCAGCGTGATCTCCCTGAGCACCGACCCAGACAGGTTTTACCCTACCTGGAAACACTCACAGAGTGGATGAAGTCTTATCTAAGATGTTCACCCTTTGGGAATACAAATGGGATCAGAGTTCCTACCCCACTTGACTAAGTCTGCAGGACCAAGGAACCGAGTCAACTTTAGGCAGCCCGGTCTGAGCCTGAATGCAAGGAAGGACCAAGTGGGCAGAAGCAAGATGAGCTACAAGGACCAAGTATGTAGAAGCAGGGCTACAGATTTCATCATTGCTTCACAATTTGTGGCTGCAGACACTTGCTGACCAACCAGAAACTTCTTGAAGGAAAAAAACAAATGGAGAATGATGTAGTATTCATAGAAGCTAGAGCACGATGGCATTGAAGGTTACACAAGTCCATACTTTTTCTAAGTTCCATTTCATTTGACGTTGAAGGAAGCAGTTGCGACCAACTATGAGTCATAAAATATGGAAACAGTCACACACTGATGCATGTGTGATGATTTCTGCTCTTCAGGATCGCTGAAGACACCATGGCTAGCTAACGTGGCTCGAGGACAAGCCACAAGACTATGTTGGGGGCCTATTGGGAGAGGGTTGCATATAGCTGAGTTGTGCAACATCTAGGATGTTGCGCATACTCACGAGGAACGACGCAAGGCAAAGATAGTGCGACAGGCAAAAAATAGTCCACGTTTTATTTCATTTTGGTACTCATTGACCATTTCTTTGAAATATTGGTCCTTAGTGGTTAAATTAGTTTGAATTTGTTAGGAGTTAGTTAGAAGTGGACCTTGAATGTAAAGGTGCAAGCCTATGCGTAAAGTTAGAATTGCAAATGTAAAAGATATTTGATATCAGAGAGAGATATTTTTTATCAGTGAATCTATGAGCGATTGAATACTATGTTATCTTGTGGGTTAATCATTCTCTTGCTGTGGAGAAGTACTGTATGTTTCAGATCTATTGCGCAGAAGTAATATGACATGACAGATGTTGCTCTAAATTTATATTGTCTTTCATATCTATTTTATGTCCTTATGTGCTACGATATCAATTATGGATGTTTTATGGATCTGGTTTATGAATGAATAATATGATACTGCCACGATTAACAAGTAAATGATGCGATCTGTTTAGATTTGTGGTTATACTGATAGATATATGATGAATGCTACAATACCTCATGAAAGGCTCTATTAGATCTGATAATTATGTTGATGAATCATTGATGCCTCAATCCTCCTCCTTACTATCAAAAAATTGGTTTCGACAGCCCTCCCTTGAACATCTTGGGTGAGACTTCATCCACTCTGTGGTTGTTTTCAGGCAGGGTAAAACCCTTCTAGGCTGGTGCTCAGGGAGATCACGCTGGTTGGGCATCGACGGAGTGAGAACCCCTGTCAATGAGGCTTTATTGGTGGGTTTTGACCAACAATGGCATTTCACGAGGACAACATTTCCCTTACCAGCATAAAAAATTCTTTCTAATGTAATGGACATATTTACATTGTTCTTATTAGCATCAGAAGGTCTTTCTAATGTAATGAACATCTCTACCCCGATGGCTGGGGATTGTTTTGTGTGAAGGCCTAGAAATGTCTGAATTACCAAATAGTGCCCAATGGACACTAAAACACCTCAACCGACATGCTCCTCAAGTGAGACTTTCACTACAAATCCCTTAACCAGACCCTAGGAGAATGAAATTTAGTCATCCTTGTTCTTCACCACTAATCACTCAAGTTATATTTGAGGACTTCTCTGATTATGATCTTATAATGAGCCAAGCAGTATTTAAGTCATCACTCTCAGTCGATTTTACCATGAGTCATTCAAAACCTCACACATATCGTTATCAAGTGGCCTAATGACAACACGAACGATCACGTGAGCCCTTGATCTGATTTATTACATGGAGATGCCAATTACTCTATCTCTTCTATTGTGACCTCATGATATCATTTATGGAAGTGACCTTCATCCTCACCTATAATATATCTTATGTGATCTCATGGCATTTGGATCTAACGCTTGTCACTTCATCGATTCCCCTTTATGATGAAACCAGCTCGCCCTATCTTTTAGCTCCTTGCTTTCCTATCATATGGTATGTATAGCCAGCCATACCCTCTATCACCTAATCATCTTAGAACTCATCCTTATTACAAGTGTTAGATAGTGAACCTCAGGATTCCAGGGTGGAATCCGTGGCGTCGATATTATCTGCCCTGACCTCCATTTCATATTTCTTACCCTCTTTATCTCCCATGGAATCTTTGGACAGTGAAACATATCTCAATCATGGATCTCCTCTATGAGAATCCTCGACCGTTAAACTATGTGGCCCTTACCCTGGTTCACAATCCACCTGCTTGCTAATCTTCATGCATGTCCCCATCGTGAAACAGATCAGGGTCATCGGTTAATTACCCTGCCAAAACTCTTTTTTTGAAGTTGTGGGACCCTACGGGATTTCACATTGCCTTTTCCCCCTAACCATCATGCGCATTCTCATCATGAAAAATCCAGGGTCACTGACTGGATCCTTGTCAGATCACCACTATTCAATAGCATGGGGCCCTTCAACACTTCACAGCCCCATTCCTTCTTATCTTTCATGCAATTTGGGGCATCAAAAAGACTCTCCTCCATAGATATTTCTCATCGAGAATCCCAACCATTTAACATGCGTAGGCCTTTCTGGATATCGCGATCTTGATGCACCTTTATCTGTCTGGTGTATTTCACTGTACAAACCCTCCATTCCCATCGATCTATGCTACTTTCCTATCCAACGACTGATTTTGGTCACCTTCTAACCCTACACTTCCCATGTCAAGATTACGCGCCATGGGATAACCCAATTCCTTGCTTGGGCTTAGGATAATCCTCCTCAGCAACCTCGAAATCATCAGACCCAAAAATATTTTTCCTATACCCCTTTATGCAACAAAATTACTGTAGCGCCCATTCAAAATTTAGCACAAGTGCTAACAGTACTCTCTTTTATGGTCGAACCAGTCTTGTCTTCATTTCCTTGAACTTTGGTTTCCTTTCAACTTTTAATTTGCAAGTTCTCCAGGAACTCATATTCCTTGTAACCCAACTCTTGACATTTATAATATACCTTTTTGGGTTGGTTTTCCCTCTTCCTTCCAAAATTTTCTCTTCGACCAAAAGTTCCCTGACTTTTGGGATTTTCTCCACCTTGTTGGTACTTGAATGCAACATTCCTAGTTATATATTCATCTCTCATTATCTCACTACTTTCTTCTATCTTCTTTGCACTAGTATGTCTCCTAGTTGCAGCTAACCTTTAGCTTCAAATAGTTGGCCCCTCTCTACTCATACATGTCTTCCTTGATAATTTATCTTTTGCCTTCAGGGCCAACTAGTATGCCTCCCCAACTATCCTAAAGATTGAAAAGCTCAACTCTTCTTGAATGACATATTTCAAACCATTCAAGTATCTTGCAACTACCTCTTCTCCTTTGTCGATTTGTCTTAACCTAATAGATAGTCGATAAAATTACTTGCTGAAATCTTGAATTGTCAATGCCTTTTGTCTCATTTTCTAGAATTTCCTAAAGAAGGAAATCATAGAGTTTTGGGGAAGGAAATTATCCTTCCACTTGGAAACCATTCTGTCCCAATTTTTTACCTTTTTCTTTTCCTTTATTCACTCTGTTGGCCTATATATTGTCCCACCACGATGAGGCATGAACCTTGAATTTCAAACAAGCAACTTTTACCCTTTTGGGTATCTTCTATCTTCTCAATATCAAAGTACTATTGCATTTCTCTTATCTAGTATACCAAATCTTTAAGGTTTATGATCCTTGAGTAAGTAGACACCTCCATCTTTGACCTTCCCTTCATCTCATACAACAGTTTTAGCAATTTGTCTCCTAGGTATTCTTCCTCTTCAACCTCAAGAGAATTTTCTTCATCCTCAACCACTTCATTACTATGGTCAATGGTTTCAACACCAAATCCTCTTTTATGGGCTTCATTCACAATGACTAGTTTTATTTTCATACTTCTCGTGGTTTGAATGCATTCTCCAAATATATCATGCTCAATGGTTATTGATGCACCTTCGTGTGGCCTTTTTCCTCTATCATGAACATTAATTCCCCTATGATCCATTAATGTTTACTTAACCGACATACTCATTAACACCCCAATCACAATTGGGTTAACCATCTCTTCTACTACTCTATCAAACTATATATGGAGTTTCCCTCTCATTTAATAGCAACTAGACCTTCAACATAGGATACTCTTGATGTGATAGGAACTGATTGAAAGCATGGAATGGTAGATTTCAAATCAAGATGCATAATGAAATGTAGTAGAAAAATGCGACAATAACCAGATTCCAAGAATTATGGATTTCTATTCATTTTGGGAACGAATTTACAAAGATAAATTTATAGTGCAGAGATAATAAGAGGTCTATTCATTTACTCAGCTGAATAGTTACTCTCCAATACTTAGAAAATTTACAATGGAATGGAACCTTCATCCTTTGGGGAAAACATCAAATCCATGGGAAACAATATCCCCTTCTCTAGTCCTAAACTGGTATTTACACTTGTTTTCTGCTTCAAACTCCCACTCAATCCTCCTTCCAAAATCATCTCAATGTTTCTTGATACAATTCATTTGCATTAAATCCTCACATGCCTCCTTGTATCATATCCCACCATCTTCCATTCTTCAACAACAACAATAATTGAGTAATAAATAGTCCAACTACTTCCTTATCTATGCATTCTTCTATTCCGGTCTACTCATCGACGAATTTTTTTCGTTATCATATTAGTCTTTGAATTCCTCAAGCTCCTAGGTTGGTACAGTCCCAATTTTTCAGCTCTTCTAGTCATCATGCTCTGAATGAGCTCCATCACCCTCATCACACCTCAACCAATCCTCCAACTGGTCTCTATCATGAACCACAACTGGTGTGGATCCATTTGAATCTCTAGGCTTTGAATTCCCATCCTTTGCATGTATATAGGTAGTTGACCATCCTCCAAATGACTCTATATGTCTTAACTTAAACTATTCCTTTTGGGGTCAGATGCCCCAAGAGATAGTTCTTACTTCATTTATTGCAGGTGCCGCCTATGGATCATTTCTAGGAACTTTTATTTAGGTTACTTCTGCACTCACTTCTAAAAGGTTGTAATGTATGTTAGCCATTGTCTATCCCTCTGACCTGACAAACTAGGGGGCATATGTTATAGCACCTTTTTTCCACACTTTTCCCATAGATGCTTATGATGGTACGATATTTTCCCTTTCCCTATTTTCCATACTTCCTTGATCCTTTTTGATGTATGGCAAACAATTTATCTATATAAAATCCTAAATACTATGTTTTGCAATCCATACACACCCTAATTTTGGCTATCCTATGTAAGTGTCTATTCAAGGGGAATTCAAAAGTTATCTTATGGGAAATTTCTCGGTTATGACCATTCCCAATTACCCTATTCCCATGAATAACCACTTATAACTTCCCTAGTTTCCTCCTTGTCAATATAAAAGAGGAATAATTCAAGGAAAAAACCAGTCTTGATTCTTTTTATTAGCATTGGAAGATTGATCATTTTAGAGAAAATACCCTCATGTTGTTAAAATAAATCCAGATTCCAAAAAAGTGCTTGTCTTGTGAATGGAAAATATGTTATCTCTTGATCTAGAACATTGTGTTTCCCATTGTTGGAACATAATTCCATCTATACCATAGGTTAAAATACTTTCATTAAAGTTCCTAAGTGTTTAGTGTATGATTTTCCATTTGTTTAGGCTTCCTATTGCATAGTCTTGAGTCTTGGACCCCATTTTTCCTCTTTTGAACATCATAGAATAATATAGCACCCTATTTCCTGATTTTTGTCATGCTTTTACTGGGTAGAGAATACTTCCTTCTTTATCCTTCTTTTATCCATCTTTTATGAGATATGCTAGCTTAATATTGTTTTTCTCTTGGATTAGGATTAGGAATTTGAACTAGAATGAGTTGGAAAAGCTTTCCACTTTTTAGCTTCAATCCTTTCCATGTTTTTTTCGTTAAATCCACTCACTATTGATTTTTATGTCACTCATGGCCTACTAACTCTAATATTTCCCATTCATGACCTCTAGCTTTGAGTTGGATTGACACTTGTCTAGATTTGGGAAATCAGTAACATCTTATCCTTCTATTATTTTGAGCTATTTGAATTGCCTCTTTGGCTATAAAATTTTCTCCTCCAGGATGTATTATAAATGTAACCATATTGGTGAATAATAATTAGATGGAGTTTATAGAAATTTAGTTCTCTCTCTTATGTTTTTGCTTCATTATTTCTTCTCTAGTTTTTGTTATCTCTATTGAAATTCTAACTGAGTATTACATTAGATTCTAGATCCACAGTGAAAATTCTAATATGGTATCATAGATTCTAGGTTGAGCATAGATGCTTGTAGTAATGCACTAAAAGCAATGGATTTACCACAAAAAACTTGGGTCAATTTCCTTGAAGCCATTGGTTTATCCATTGGAGTCTACCCAAGTGTGAGGAACTCCTAAATGTGCCTACTATATTAAGAAGATATCATTAGAATCAATTAATATTCCATACAAATATTTAAAGTGTTTATTTGCAGGTACAATTTCTCAGAACTTGTTCAAGAAGAAAAATGGAAGAAAACTCAACACGGTTTCAAACTGGTGCAAATATCCTTATAATGACTATTGTTTCCTCTATGGCTTTCCATGAAATTGATCTACATGAACAAGAAATTCGACCTGTCATTGTTGATGAAGAACTCAACTATGCCAATCTCTCTCAGTTCTCCAATCATTCTTCAAATGTTGATCTTGAGGATGATAAGTCAGTTATTCTTGATCTTCTTCATACTTCGCATGATTATGGCGTGCAATATTATGATCACCTAGATGTTTGGAAGACAAGATAAGATCTTGAATATATATCTTTTATTCTCTCCGTCCTAGTTCCTACCTATTCCTCTATGATGATTAGTGCATTTCCTCAATGTTCCATTGAGGATGGATAATATTGTGCATTTTCCAGTGTCTTGGTGCAATTGGGACTCTTGTTCCACCTTCTTGGTATTGATCTCCAAACCTCTTTGTTCTCATAGTCTTCACATTTGAATTCTAAAGACAATAAGCTAGTTGTTGTAGTTTAGTCACGTTCAGAGCCTCTCATGGGTTCACTTTTTGATGTGTCATCTAATGTTTTGAACTATGGAGTTTTTGCATTCTCTCTCATTGTCATGCTTCATATCCATTGCATAATTTCGATTGGAATATTTTCTCATAGTTGCATAGAATATGAAGGACACCACCATTCGCTTGGAGTTGATTCTACTTCATTTGGACCTGATATTGGTTTGAAGTTCATTGATATAGCAGCTTAAGTCTAATTTGGACCTGATCTCAATAATTTCAAGTCTAGTGAGCAACTTCACACTTGAATACTATGTAGAGATCAAGCACATGATATAGACATGGGAGAAACATCCACTTCTTCCTAAGAATAATATTCCTTGATACATCTAATCAAGTTCACACCTACTCGGAGTTTGGAGCAGTTACTTCTGGTGTACCTCATTTCCATTTTTTAGGGAGGATTTTCCCCATGTAGTTTTTCCTTTTTCCTTAGTTCATATGGATTATTGATGTAAAGGGTGACCATAATCCTTTTTTGTTTGTGACCTCATAATAATTTTCATGCTCACTACCATTTTAACTTAAGGGCGGGTGTTGGAACAAAATCCATCTACACCATGGGTTAAAAAACTTCCATTAAAGTTCCTAAGTGTTTAGTGTATGTTATTCCAAGTGTTTAGGATTCCTAGTACATAGTATTGAGTCTTGGACCCCATTTCATCCTCTTTACACCATCATTGACTAGTATAGTGCCCTCCTCATTTTTTCTCATGCTTTTACTGGATAGAGCACCCTTCTTGCTTTATCTTTCTTTTATCCAACTTTATGAGATATGCCAGTTTTATATTGATTTTCTCCTGGATTGGAATTAGGAAGTTGCACTAGGATAAGTTGGTAAATCTTGCCACTTTTTATCCTCAAGCATTTCCACTGTTTTCTTCCAAAATCCAATCACTGTTGATTTTTATGTCATTCATGGCCTACCAAGTCTAATCATTCCCATTCGTGACCTCTAACTTTGATTTGGATTGACTCTTGTCTAGATTTGGGGAATTAGTAACATCTAATCCTTCTATTATTGTGAGCTATCTGAATTACCTCTTTGGTTATCAAATTTTATCCTTGAGGATGTATTATAAATGTAACCATATTGGTGAATAATAATTAGATGGAGTTTATACCAATTGAAATCTCTCTCTTATGTTTCTGCTTCATTATTTCTTCTCTATATTATGCTATCTTTGTTACTATTCTAAGGGGGGATTACATTAGATTCTAGGTCCAGTCTCCAAATTCTAATATCTGCATTCTTTCAAGAATTATTATGTCAGTGAATTGAAGTGATTCTTTTGGAAATACTTTCTAAGTAAATATTTGGATTTTGAAGTTGAGTGCTTGGAGGCATGTGTGGAAGAACTCTGATCTTAATTTTAGAATGTTGTCGTAGCGAGAGTAATGTGATACCATCCTATAGTATCTTGTTGTTTACTTTTATATAAGTTAATTCCCTTGTTTTTCCATATCAATTGCTCAATTCTTGTTTCTAAATGTTTAATATGGGATCTGTAATTCTTCAAGTTTGGTTAGAATTAAAATATTTGGAATTGTAACTACTCTTTACTAGATTTTTTCATTTTGATATAGAAATTGAATATTTGAGTAGGAATATTGGAGAAACAACAAGCAAAAGGATGCTTCTTCAAACAATAGGAACCAGATAATTTATTTCTAAACTTCTTCGTCCATTTATAGTGATTTGTAAATATTATAGAATGTTCTTTCTTGAATTTGTTTATTTTCTTTCATGGGTATTGACATGTGGTGATCCCACCCAAATACCACTAGGGTTGCATATAATCCTAAAATATGTGCATCTAGGTCTATCCTCTAGAATGGATATGTTGGTGTCGACAGAGGTATACCTACTATGAACAAGGAGGTGAAGTTTCCTTGCTAGGAGAAGAAGGTATATAACTAGATAATGAATATAGAGAGGGGATTGAGACACCAATATAGATACATGAGTCATTGAGGGAAAATAGAAACTTCATTTATTCAAATCAGGACATATTATTATTGTTGTTATGTTGGACATAGTGGGAAAAAACACCTGGACTATGGCTTGCACATTGTTATTATTTTTATTATGTTGAACTTATAGAAAAATTAATAAATACAAATAATCGTTCTACTAATGCCATGAAGGAGACTATGAGGGACCATGATGTTATGAGCAGGGGGTTGTGGAAAAGTGTTTACCTATGTCTGTTGATCATATGTTGATGTTGTACACTCTTCTTAATTACTTGGTGGACCCTCTTGTTTATGTACCCTCACGTGTTATGTTACTCCTTTATTTTATTTACCTTGAGATTAATTTTTAATTGAGTATTGGAGTCCTTCTCTCACCTAGTGCACCCTCATGAATTGGATTATTGTGCCTCTTAATGTAGCCACTTGATTTGTAACTCTTATTTGCTATTTTTGAAATGTAACTTGTCCCTTGTGTCTCTACCTCTCCCAATTCGAATTGATGATGAAGGAATTCAGTTTGCTTATGTTGAAAGTCATTATTGTGTGTTGGTTCATGCTTTTCCTCTTGTGCTTGTGTTTAGAACTTGTGGGTTGATTTTTGTTGGTCTTGGTATGTGATCCTTTCTGATCATGTGTCCAAGCTGATTTTTTTGGATCCACTGGTATGTTTCCTAGAGCCATTGAAATTTCCATGGATTGGAAGTGATACTTTCCATTGGGTTGTGGTTGGACTGTTATCCTAGAGCCATTGGAATTTCCCTGGAGTGGAAGTAGAGGTCATAAATTCCATTGGGTTGTGGTTGGAAAAATTTATTAAGATAATTTGTTTTTGAGTGTTCCATTTCTTGTGGCATCATGGTTCCAGCTCGGGGGTGACCATTCAAAGTGATTTGTTTCTTGCATTGTGTCTACGGCTGGGTGGAGTGTGGCATGGTCGATTCCATATGCGTATTTGGAAAAGATAAGTGCTTCATCTCATGTTTATTTAACTTATTTGGATATGATATGATTTATATTTGGATTCACATGAATTTTTTGATCAAATTTATGAGATATCTTTTTAATAAAGTTCTCAAGGAATTCAATCTACTTATGCAAGTAAATTTTGTGAAGGAATTAGAAACTAGTTTTTGGGATTTTGTGCTCAAATTGGTTGAGGAAAAGATTATTTGGAATACATCCTATATAAATGATATTTATTCCCGTGTTCATTATATTATGTTTATTTTTATGGTATAGTATCCTTATAATGGTTTAAGACACTTCTCTTTGATGCTTCTACCTTTTCTTCGAAAACTAGGTCTTCGATTGGATTGTCTTGCATAGTTTGGAGACTTGCCACATGAAGCGTTTGTAAAAATTCCTAAGTGTTATTTTTTTCTTATGTGTGATAAATAAAATTTAAATTTTTGTGAGAATTGGAGGGGAAATATTCTTCATATTGTTTGGGAAATGTTTACCGTAATTCTAGATCAATTTCCAATTTCTAGCTCCTTCAATGGGTTTGTTTTGAGTAAATTTGTGAATTTGAATATGAAGTATTTGACAAAATTTTGGAATGATATATACCTATATTATTCTTTAAAAATTATTTATAATTTTAATGGAATTTGAATGATTCTATTGACCGTGGATTTAATTATTCTAGCGATTCCTAGAATTACTAGTCAATATGGATGAGTAGAATTAGCTAGTTTTGTGAGTTATTTAATGGAATGCATGTGGGAAGAAATATATAGAAATATAAATTTAGGTGACACATTATGTGCTTTACATGAGCTAAAATATTCATATATCTATATTTGTTTGGAATTTAGAAAGTTAAATTGGAAACTTGGTACATTGCGGTGAAAATTGATAACTAGTTGTGGATTGAAATCTCTTTCTATAAAAACGGAATGTTACAGCCATGTGCTATTTTAATAAAATGTTATTTTTATGCATATATATAATTATAAGGTGTGATAATTTACTTATGGATTCATTTCCTTTCTCTTAAGTTATTTAGACTCAATTTCTTGTGGTGAATGTTGACTAGTTTCATTGAAATTGATGGAAAAAATCACATTATGTGAAATTGGAACTATATGCAAACAAAACTTTGCTTGGATTTAGGTGAATTAGTAAATATGATTTTAATTTATTTAGGATTTAATTTTGTTTTAATGGCATGGTTACAAGTTGATTTTGTACAAGACTAGCTGCTTATATTGGAAAACTAGTTAACTTTGACTCTCTTTCATAATTACTATGATTAATTATTGTAATTTTGGTAATTAGGATTTATTTCCATGTAGTTATATGTTATTAATCCATTGGTATTTAAATTTGATGGTTATTTGTTAAACAATTGTATTTGTGATAAGTGTCGGAATTTGCGCACTAAGTGTTGTAATTAACACCTTAATTACTAGTTAACTGTGAATAAGAATAATTAGCCTTTATAAGTGGTTATCATCTCTGATATGGCTTGGGTTGAAGTTCTGATGATTTTATATTTTGTCAAGAAACTTTCTCATCCCTTGGATCGTTTCTTGGAATAGTTATTGAATTTACTTTAATTTATTGGTCATTAAAGGGATTTTGTCAAAATTAAATCATGAAAAATGAAATTAAATATTGTTTGACTAATCCGTTGTGTTAAATTCATATAAGTAGAAGCATATAGATAATTATGTTTCCATAATACCCTTTGATATCCATGGAGGACATTACAGGTGGTGCCAGAGCCGCGGTTGCAATCCTACGACTATTGGGCCTATTGGTCACTTTAAATTTGCTTGTTTGAATAAAAGTTAAATGTTGCCTAGTATGAAATTTAATTATGAAAGTTCTTCTATATTTTTGAAACATGAAAAATTATTTTTTATTTTGAATATTTGGAATATGTTTGAAAAGAATCATATCCTTTTATGCACTTTTCTTAGTTATTTATTTCAAAAATTTAAGACTAGTAGTATGCTTTGTTTCTTCTTGACTAAAAAATTAATTATTATTTGAGAAAATAAATAAATATGATAATTTAATGTTAACAAGGCTTAAAATGAACACGTTGCATATCATAGTAAATAATTTAACCCAAGAAAACCCTGTAGAGAAAACTAGTAGAGGATGGAAGATAAACAGACAACCGCTTATGGCCCTTAAGAGGAGTATGTAGGAAGGAGGATAAGTAATTCATCCCTTGAATTGGAAGACTCGGTTAAGAAATGTAATGAAAGGATCACTAACCTTCAAGAATATATCATGAAATAAATACGATCCTTAAACCCTACCCAAGATAAGAAATAAGGGAATAGTAGGAAAACTTACTCTAGGATGGACTTTCCACCAGACAGTTACCATACACCTCCCTTGATAAAACGAGCTAGAAGTGCTGAGACTAGTCCATCTAGATTTTCAAATGACCATAATACTATAAGGAGAAGGTATGAACATGATCAGTTTAAGGGACAATGAAGAAATATTAAACTTCCAACCTTTTATGGTGAAGTTAAACACGGTGAAGAAGCAAAAACATGGTTAGTAGGGGTTTGAAAGTTTTTCCATTTGCATAATTATTCAGCAGCCATGGATGCAAGAATAGCTATCTATAATTTGGAAGGAAGTGTCTCTCTTTGGTGGGGACATTTGAAAAATATCAATTGGAAAAAGTTTAAAAGGTATTTTCAACAAGAATACCTTTTCAGAGAAATACTATGGTAATAAGATGGAAGAATTATTTGAACTTAGGATGGGAAATTTAACTATGGATGCATACAATAAGATACTTATTGAGTTGTAACTTATGCAGACTATATAAAATATAAGAAAGTTAAGAAACAAATATTTCTAAGTGGACTTCCAAATTTTTACAAGGGTAAGGTTCAATATGATATGCTCAAGAACCTTAAAGAAGTAATTGAGAAGGAAAAAAAATTGTATGAGTTGGATAAGAATAAGGAACATAAGAGCTTGAAGGATAAGAAGTGTGTTACATGATATTAAAGAAATAATGGAATCAAGCCTCCTGCCAACAAAAGTGGTAATTTTCATAAGCAACAATATTCATATAAGATACCTCCTGTTAAATGTTGGAATTATGCAAGGGATTGTCCACATAAGAAAGGAGACAACATTCACAACATTTAGGAAAGAAAAATAGGTGATATTGGTAAGACTCAAAGGATTTATGGAATTTTGGAAGGTAGGAAGCAAGATCATTAGTCTCACATGATAGAAGTGGCAGGTAATATTGGTAATAGAACTGTGTCTATTTTAATTGGTTCAGGAGCTAGTAACAGTTATGTTGCACCTAGTGTAGTTTTGAATTGTTCTCTTAGGAAAATTAACCTTCCAGTAGCAGGCCTTATACATTTAGCGAGTGGAACTAAAACAAAACTCACAGAAATAGTAAGAGAGTGTCCTTTAGAAATGGATTTTTTAAAGACTTTAGCATATTTGAATGTTATCCCCTTAGGATTTTACAATGTTTTGATTGGTATCTACTGGTTGACTACACACTGAGCTATCTTGGATTGTTACAGTAATACTTATAAATGTCTAGATGAGGAAGGAAAAAGAGTGACAGTTAAAGGAATACATAGACCAATATCTTTAAGACAACTTACAACCTTACAATTAAAGAAGTGTTTTAGAAAACGGTGTCATATTTTTGCATCTCACCTAGAAGAATCTAAGGAAAGGGAACCTCAGTTATGAGACTACTCGGTATTACAAGAATTTGTAGATGTATTTCAAGAGATAACCCAAAATTCCTCCTAGAAGAGGTATAGACTTTACTATTGATCTAGTTCCTCGTACAGTTCCTTCGTCTAAAGTCCCTTATAGGATGAGCACATTTAAATTGAAAGAGTTACAATTGTAGTTAGAGGAGTTATTAAAGAAAGGTTATATCGGTTCTAGTGTTTCACCTTGGGGACCACCGATTTTGTTTGTAAAAACAAAATATGGTACCTTAATACTTTGCATAGATTACAGGAAGTTACATAAAGTGACTATCAAGAAAAAATATCATTTACCAATAATTGATGACTTATTTGATCACTTAAGGGGTGACATAGTGTTTTCAAAGATAGATTTTGGGCCAGGTTATCATCATGTCAGAGTTAAGGAAGAGGAATCAGTAAGACATCTTTTAGAAAAAGATATGCTCACTACATTAGAGGAAATTTGGGGTCTGAAATGAGCCTTAAAAGAAAATGTGCCAACAATAAATTCTTGTGAGTTGGAATTCAAGAACCAGTAGAATTTCAATAAAATGAGTCAACCATAATGGTTGTCATGACATCTTTGTCATAAAAAACTAATTTTTTTCGTATTTTCAACATATCTCCCTGTGTTTTTACTCAAATTTCGAATGAAAGGGCTCGTTGGACGTGGAATTTAATTCTGCATCCAACGAGTACTCACACGACATACTTTTGATGGGCCCCTCTACCCCAAAAACAAGAAATACCTAAAAAACGTGATGATGATATATGTTGAAAATAAAAACAAAAAAAGTAGTTTTTTTTCTTTCTTCCTCCAAAATTGATAAATATTATTTTATTATTTTAACTATTATTTTATTATTTTTCTTAGGAGGTCCATTTTAGACCCCAAATTTCCTCTAATGTTAGTTTACAGTTGTTCCATTTGGTTTTATGAATATGCGAGCTACATTTATGTGCTTGCTGAGTGGGATTTTTTGAAAATATTTGGACAAGCTTATTATTGTTGTCGTGAATGACATACTAGTTTAGTTTAAGACAAAGAAATAACATGAAGAACACTTGAGACTAGTAATGCCAGTACTCAAAGAGAATCAACTTTATGATAAGTTAAGTAACTGTTATTTTTTTAGAACAAGGTTCACTACTTAGGGCATATTGTATTAGAAGAAGGAATCTCAGTTGATCTCGAAAAGATAGAAGTAATTACGGATTGGCCAACACCTAATAATGTGTCAGAAGTTAGATCTTTTATGGGATTAGCAGGTTACTATTGTAGGTTGATAGAAGTATTTTAAAATATTGTACATCCGATAAATTATTTTCAAAAGAAAGGTATAAAGTTTTATTGGACATTTAAATGTGAAACACATTTTCAAAAGCTTAAAGAGATGCTTACTAGTGCACCGGTTTTGAAAATTGTGAATCTAGATGAAAATTTTGTGGTTGGTAAAAATGCATGTCAATGGGGTATAGGTGGTGCCTAACTTCAAAATGCATAGGTTATTTTTTATGATTCAAGGAATTTAAAGGAACATGAGAAAAATTATGCTACACATGACTTGGAATTAGCAGTAGCAGTACATGCTTTAAAGATATGGAGACACTATTTAGTGGGAAAGAAATTTGAATTAAGAATTGATCATCATGGACTAAAATACTTGTTCGAACAACCTAATATATATGCATGACAAAGAAGATGGATGTAACTACTATGTGAATACGATTTTGACATTAAACATATAAAAGGAAAATAAAATAAAGTGGTGGATGCACTTAGTAGGAAAATGCATGTGATGCACGTAGCTATTAGTATTAGCACTTCATATTTAAAGGATAGAATAAAAGAGGAAAATAGTACATATGAATTCTTTCAACGGGTAAAAGAAGATTTGTAGCAACAAGGAACAACACATAAGTTTAAACACTATAAACTAGAAGATGGAATAATTAAGTATAAGAACAGGGTCTACATTCTTAACTTAGAAAGCGTAAATAAAATGGTTTTAAACTAAATGCATGATGTGTCATATGCAGGTTAGTATGGTTATCAAAAGAGAGTAGAAACATCTAAGAAGGATTATGGCTAGCCATGAATGAAAAAGGAAATTGTAGATTACGTAGCTAGATTCTTAGAATGTGAGAAAATAGAATTTGAACATAGACACCCTACAAGTTTGTTACAACCTTTTACAGATAACATAATGGAAATGGGATGTATTCAATATGGATTTTATCACAAAATTACCAAAGACAAGGTCACAACATGATGCTATTATGGTAGTGGTAGGAAAATTAACTAAAGAAGCTCACTTTATACTAGTTAGGACTACACATAAAGCAACTAAAATAGTAGATATATATATGAAAGAGGTATCTAGATTGCATGGTATTCTGGAAAAAAATTGTGTCTGATAGGGATTCAAAGTTCACGGGTCATTTTTGGAAAGGTTTGTTTAAAGGTTTCAGAACAATTTTGAATATGAGTACTCTACACCATACTTAGATAGATGGATAGACATAAAGGGTTAATTAGGTTATTGAAGACATGTTTAGAATGTATTTTATGGATCAACCTACTAAATGGGAAAATTATTTTCATCTTGTAGAATCTGATTATAACAATGGTTATCGCTCTTTTTTGAAAGTAAGTCCTTTTGAAGCAATGTATGGAAGAAAATGCAACACGCCTATTAGTTGGGACAATCCAACATATAGAATTATCATTACGTCATAATTATTAAAGCAAATGGAAGAACATATGGTTAGGATTAAACAGAATTTGAAAACAACATAGGATAGACAAAAAACGTTATGCAAATCAGAATAGGATTGACATACATTTTTAGGTTGGGGATCATGTGTTTTTGAAAGTGAAAAAAATAAATAGTACTTTAAACTTGGGGAATTTTTCTAAACTTGAAGCTATATATTATGGTCCCTTTGAGATTTTGGAAAAGATAGGACTAGTTTCTTATGAACTAGTTTTTCCTCCTAGAATAAAAGTGCATAATGTGTTTCATGTCTCTTTGTTGAAAAATCGTGTGCATGATCTTAAGCATATAATTGACTGGAATATGATATAGGTAAATTGTAGAGTAGATGCTTTTGTTTTACATTACATGATGATGCATATGATATGATATATTGTTGCTTAGATTATTTTGTTACTGACATATGATCCTTGTTACTGACATATGATCCTTGTTAACAGGTATACATGATGTTGATTATGTTTTGTATATATATTTGGTTTTATTAGGTGGAGGATCTAGAAGGCGAATTTCTAGTAGATCTTGTTGCCATTGTAGGAAAGAATACCAAGTTTTTCAAGAACAGGCAAAACCGTCAAGTTAAGGTTCAGCGAAGCCACTATACTCCTTAGGATGTGACTTAGGAATTGGAAGATGTGATGAGGGAGGCATACCCTCATCTGTTTTGAGATTTTGTGGCATGCATGTGTATGCATCAAGGACGATGCATGGTTTAAGGAGGGAGGGATATAATACCCTCTAGTTTTCCCCCTAGATATTGTGAAATTATAGTCACATAGGTCTTGAGACTAAAGCATAATCTTATAGAAGATTAGAGACAATTACACACAAAAATGACATAAGGTGTTGCAAGAGGAGGTTGCAGCTGTATATTCCAATAATAAAATAAGACTCAATGATACAATGTCATACAAGCTTGCATGAATGCAAGTCACTTCAAATTCCATACAGGTCATTCGAATTGGATAGATGAGAGTCCTAACAACATTGATTAACCACTAATTAGGCCATGATTGAATCCAACTGAGTCCTAACTGAATCAGAGTGCAATAATGACTGAGTCTAACTGAATAGAAATCAACTACATGTTAATTAGTAGGTGGGGGTGCATATCTAACTCAAGTAAGCTCTGATGAAGTGAAGTGAAGTGAACTGATACTAGTCACTAGAAGTAGTTGGAGGTGCTTTAAATCACTCTAGTTAACCCAACTTAGCCCAAAATAACCAAACGGATGAGGAAGGCGCTTTTCCAACTCATATTAACTGATTATTAGGTGAAACAACATTCAGTTAGCTAGTTGGTGCACTTATGAAACTTAGATCACCCTGGAATTGCTCCCTGATTGAAGGAGGAAGCCTAGTTAGCCTCCTTGATTAAAGGAGAAGGCTTATGATGCAGGAGCATCATGGCATGCCAGTAATGTGATGAGTTGGTCACATATTGTGGAATATTTTGTAAATGTTTTGTGTTGAGTCATAGCTTGATTAGCGGCATAGGAATCATTGTGAATCATGGCTCCCTGCATGGAGATCAAGCTGCCGGTAGTTTGTTTCAGAAAATGATGTTTTCATCATGTGTCGTAGCGTTTGTTTTCAGTTGCAGGACCACTCAACAAAGGCGGTAGTAGTTTTAGCATAAATAGATAGTTTAGATATGTAGAGGGGGTTCTTCTCTTCAGCATTTAGAATTTTGAGTTTGCAAAGAGAGGACAGACTTGTGTCTAGTTACTAGTTGTAAACATTTTGAAGAATTGGAAGGAGAGAGATCCAAGCTATGTGCATTTTCCTTTGTTTCTTAATAGAAGGATTGACCATGTGTTTGTTGGGTTGTTAGCCTTTATGCATGTACTGTGTTGAACTATGTATCTGCGCAAAGCCAACTTCAGTGTTTTCATGAACATTTGAGTATTTTTGAGAAGTCACTCTATTCACGCATTAATCGCTTTCTTGAATAATTGAAGTAGAGGGTGGATGCATGCATAAGAGTGTCAGGCTAAAGAATCGAGACGATTGCAGGCTGTATTGATCAATTTCATGATCAATCAGTGCAACCCGCAGGTTTTCTGCCTTAACAAGGTTTTTTTATAGAGAAGGAATGGTGGAGATTGAGTTTGCAGATCAAGATCTTATGGTCCAAAATAATCCCACAATAGAAGTTACGAGGAAGTTAGGAGGTCTGCAGAGATCTGAGAGGTCCGCGTCAAAAAGAAGATCGACGGTTAGAGTGAAGACCAAAAATATCTAACGGCTAGGAGAATTGCGGGGGAATAATTTCGGGAAGGAAGTTTCGAGGGAGAAGCTTTGGGAAGTTCACATCCCACATATCGAATCTTGAAACTCGATTTCAGTAAGGCCATTTCAGAACAGAAGAAGTGGGTATCCCGTATCCTGCAACCTAATTGCAGGAAGGCTGTTACGGAATGCAAATTGCAGAGAGGGGATTTAGGTGTTTTGAGTTCCCACATCCCTCAACCTGATAATGAAAACTATGTTGCAGAAACAGAGTTGCAGGGAGGCAAGTTTAGTGAGGAATTTGGCTATTAGGATAAATTTGGTAGTCCTTTTAAGTGTAGGAGCCACTAGATCCTGGAAGTGTTGGTTGGGGTTAGCTACGGTTTACCCATCTGCACCAATTTTGGTATCAGAGTGGGAAGATATATCCTATTGAGGAATTCCACAGTTGATATTATGGGTAAAATGTTTGAAGGAACAAGGAGAAGTTCATGAAAGTGAGAAGCGTAGCCATAGAAGCCTGAAAAGAGCCAAGAAGAGTGCTCCAGAGGTTCTGGATAGAGGACCAGCCTTGTTGAAAGACCAAGGGTAGAGAAGAGGCTTGGTGAGGTAAGTTGTAATAGTGTGAAAGAGAACTGTTATTGCAGAGGCTTAGTGTGAGAACATGGTTGCATGCATTGGAAGAGAGAGAGATTGTGACAGAGGTCAACCAGGAGGGAACATAGAAGTTCTAGAGGAAATGAGAGAGTTAAGGGAACGCTTGGAATCCATGGAAACAGATAGAGGAAGAGACCCAGAAAGAGAGGGTGCAAGTGAACCTATGGATGAAGAGCAAAGAGAAGAAGTTGCAGCTATGTAGGAAACACTAGAGTTAAGATATTTTAGATCTATTCTGGGAGCGACTTCAAGGTCAGGGTCGGAGTTTCCTACCTATGATGGAAGTCTCTTTGTGGAGCATCTCATTGACTGGATCAGTGAGCTAGATAAGTACTTTGAGTATGATGGGGTAGAAGAAGACAAGAGAGTTAGATTGGCTATGATGAGGTTGAAAGGGTATGCATTCTTATGGTGGGATAGTGTGCAAATAGAAAGAATGAGAAAGAATAAGTTGTTGATAAAAATATGGGATAGAATGGTAGCAAAGATGAGGGCTAAGTTATTTCCCAAAGATTACCAATTAATTCTATATAGATAGATGCAGAACCTTAGGAAAATATTGTTAACAATGAGGGAATACACTGAAGAGTTCTACAAAATAAACATAAGGGCCGGATATGTGGAAGAGTCAGCAGAGAAGGCTACTAGATATGTTAATGGTCTAATGATGGATATCCAAGAAGATATCAGCATGATATCTCCCAGAATGATGGCGCAGGTGTATCTGTGTGCCTTGAGGGCAGAGGAAAAGATAACAAGGAAGCATAGCTTCAATAGAGGTCATAGTTCAGCTAGAGGACGAGGGAAAGCGACTGAAAGAGGAATATTTGGACCATAGAGAGGAGAGTCCAGTAGCTCTATTTAGCAAGAGCGGCATGGTAGAGGAGGTGATTCTAGCAGAATAAGACCTTACCAAGGAGGTAGAGGTAGAGGAAGAGGCAGAGAAGCTTCCGTTAGATGCCACAAATGCAACCAGTTGGGGTATAAGTCATTTGAATGTCCAGGAAAAGAATACGTAGGACATAGAGAAGCCTATGTAGCTCAGAATGAGCAAAAGCAAGAATAGTCGATGGTAGAAATTTTTTTTCTAGAGACAGGAGAATCCTTGATGATAACTAAAGTCTTGTTGAAGCCTGAGAAGGAGAAAGCAAAGCCTGCTCAAAGGAAATATTTATTCAGGACTATGTGTAAAGTCCAAGGTAAGTGCTGTAATATGGTGATTGACAATGGGAGTACTAACAATATTGTTTCCACATATATGGTGGAAAAGCTGATTTTAAAGAAGACCAAGCATCATGTTCCATATAAAATATATTGGTTACATAAAGGACATCAAATCCTATCCAGTGAGTAGTGTGTAGTTGATTTCCAAATAGGTCCATATAAGGACAAGATTCTATGTGATGTGATTCCCATGGATGTTTGTCATATACGGTTACAAAGACCATGGCAATTTGATAAGAAAGTTACACATGATGGTAGGAGTAACTGTCATAGTTTCTGTAAGAATGGGATAACACATGTAATACACCCTTTGCAAGAAGGTAGTATAGCAGGACAGTCAGCACCTAAAGTTTTGATGTTGTCAGGAAAGGAATACTTGCAACAGGTTGAGGAAGAAGAGTTGAACGATGTTGTGGTATGTAAGCCAAGAGTGGTGATGATGAAGACTATCGTGGCAGATCTACCTGAGAAGATTCAGGAGATGCTAAGTGAGTTTAGGGACATTGTGGTGGATGATTTACCCAATGAATTACCACCAAGAAGCGATATAAGTCATCAGATTGACTTTATTCTAGGAGCTAGTTTACCAAACAAGGCAGCATACAGATTACACCTAAAGAGAATGAAGAATTGAGGAAGCAGGTCCAAGGATTGTTGGACAAGATATTGGTCTAGAAGAGTCTGATTCCATGTGCATTACTGAAAATATTGACAACAAAGAAGGATGAGAGTGGAGGATGTGTGCTGACTCCAGAGCAATTAACAAGATCACTATTAGATATAGATTTCCATTACCAAGGATGGATGACATGATGGATTGCCTAAGTGGGATAGCATGCTTTTCAAAACTGGATTTGAAGAGTGGATATCATTAGATTAGGATCAGAGAAGGATATGAGTGGAATATAGCCTTCAAGAAAAATGATGGGTTGTATGAGTGGTTGGTCATTCCATTTGGATTGTCCAACACACCAAGCACTTTTATGAGATTGATGAATGAAGTCTTGATGCATTTCATATGTAAGTCTGTGATAGTTTACCTTGATGACAATTTGGTTTTCATCCAAACAGAAGAAAAGCATCTGAAGCATCTGAGATATGTTTTAGACAGGTTGCAATAGGAAAAGTTGTTGATTAATGTGAAAAAGTGAACATTCATGAAGACAGAGCTAGTATATTTGGGTTTTGTTATCTCCAGAGAAGGGTTGAAGATGGATCCAGAAAAGGTGAAAGCAATCATTGATTGGCCTTCACCAAGGAACATATTTGGGGTAAGAAGCTTTCATGGATTGGAAAGTTTCTATAGAAAGTTTATAAATAATTTCAGTGGTATTTGTGCATATATCATTGAGAAAATTAAGAAGGATAGGTAGCCATTTCAATGGACAATAGAAGCTGAAAAGAGTTTCCAGTTCTTGAATAAGAAAATCACTGAACAACCAGTATTGAAGTTGTCATACTTCAAACACCCTTTCCAAGTGAAATGTGATGCTAGTGGAGTAGCAATCGGGGTTGTACTCAGTCAGGAGGACATGCTTATAGCATATTTCAGTGAGAAGATGAATCATGCCAAGCAGAAGTATTCATGTTAAGACAAGGAGTTTTATGCTATTGTTCAAGCAATGAAGCATTGGAAGCACTACTTTATGCCCAGAGAATTTGTGTTGTATTCTTATAACCATGCATTACAATACATTATATAGCACCCTACAATGAACCTGAAACATGTCAAGTGGGTTGAGTTCTTACATAGATTTACCTCTACGTTGAAACACATAAGTGGACAGTCAAACAAAGTAGCTGATGCCTTGAGTAGGAGATTGTTTATTATGCAAGAGAATCAAATCCAAGTCTTGGGATTTGAGAATTTGAGAGATTTGTATGAAGTTGACATTGATTTTCAAGAAGCTTACAGGGCTTGTAAGAATCCATTGGAGGTGGACAGAGATCCATGGATGGAATGTACCCTACAAGATGGTTTACTCTTTAAAAATAGTAAAATGTGTGTACCAAGGTGTTCTATGAGAGAGAACCTGATACAAGAGAAACATAATGGAGGTATGGCAGACCACTTTGGAAGTGCAAAAAACCTTTATACAATTGGGCCATTCCTATTTTTGTCCAAGGATGACGTATGAAGTTGAGAAGTTTGTAGGAAGATGTAGAGTATGCCAGCATGCTAATGGAGAATCCAAAACACATGATTGTATACACCATTTCCTATTCCAACTAGGCCTTGGTATTTTGTGAGTATGGATTTCATTCTGGGTTTACCACGAAATCAAAAGGGACATGATTCTATCTTTGTTGTGGTGGATAGATTCACTAAGATGCAACGTTTCATTCCGTGCTACAAGACTAATGACACCAGACAAATTGATATTTGTTCTTTAATGAAGTGGTGAAACTACATGGTTTACCTAGAATCATGATATAAGACAGAGATGTGAAGTTCATAGGTCATTTCTGGAGGACCTTGTGGAAGAAGTTGGGTACCAGGCTGAATTTCAGTTCATCATATCACCCACAGTATGATGGATGACCGAGGTGGTTAATAGGAGTCTAGGAAACATGTTGAGAATTTTGATTGGGGAGATTCCTAAGCAGTGGGACAAAGTGTTAGATCAAGCTAAATTTTCCTATAATGATTCACCAAACAGAAGCACAGGGATGAGTCCATTTCAAATTCTGTATGGAATGCATCCATGAGGAGTGTGTGAACTTTGTGACTTAGGTCAATTGGAGAAAAGGAGTGTTGATAGAGAGGAGTTTGCAAAGATGATCAGTGAGATATAGGAGCAAGTGAAAGCAAGGTTAAAATAGAGTAACACCAGTTACAAGGTCACATCAAATTCCAAAAGAAGAGATAAGAACTATGAAGTAGGAGATTTGGGCTTAGCATATATAAAGAGAGACATATTTCCAAAAGGAGAGTATAAAAAGTTGAAGATGAAGAAGATTGGACCCTGTAGAATACTTAGGAATTTTTCAGCAAATTCTTATGAATTAGAGATGCCTGCAAGAGTGGGTATTTCACCAATATTCAATGTAGCCAATCTATATCCTTATGTAATAGGTGACATTGGAACCTTTGTAGAAGGTGAAGATCCTACTTAAGACTTACAATGGGTGGGGGGGATTTCTGTGGCACGACCATTGGAAGTTGAGGCCATTTTGGACACTAGAGAGACAAAGAGTAGAAGGAAGAAGGACTATCTAGAGTATTTGGTCAAATGGAAGAAGATACCAATAGAGGATTCTACTTGGATGAGCGCTGCAGAGTTGGAATCCAAGGGTTTCATTGTAGTTGATCTAATGAACAGGGGTTCATAATTTTTCTACCTTGCGAGTATGATGCAGGAGAATTGTGGCATGCTAACAATGTGATGAGCTAGTCACATTCTATGGCATCTTTCGTAAAAATTTTGTGTTGATTCATATCCTAATTAGCGGCATAGGAATCATTGCGGATCGTGACTCCTTACGTGGAGATCAACCTGTCAGTAGTTTGCTTCAGACAAGGACATTTTCATCATGCATCGTAGCGTTTGTTTTCAGTTGCAGGACCACTAAATAGAGGCGGTCGTATTTTTAGCATAAATAGACAATTTAGAGATGTAGAGGGGGTTCTACTCTTCAGCATTTAGAATTATGATTTTGTAGAGAGAGGATAGACCTGTGTTTGGTTCCTACTTGTAAATATTTGGAAGAATTGGAAGGAGAGAGATCCAAGCTGTGTGCATTTTCCTTTGTTGCTTAATAGAAGGATTGACCGTGTGTTTGTAGGGTTGTTAGCATTTATGCATGTGATGTGTTGAACTGTGTATCTGTATAGAGCCGACTTTGACGTTTTCATGAACATTTGTGTATCTTTGAGAAGTCACTGTATTCACGCATCAATTTCTTGCTTGAATAATTGAGGTAGAGGGTGGATGCATGCATAATAGTGTTAGGATAAAGAATCAGGACAATTGCAAGTTGGATTGATCAATTTCATGATCAATCGGTGTAACCCACAGGTTTTTTGCCTTAATAAGTTTTTTTTACAGAGAATGAATGGTGGATATTGAGTCTACAGATCAAGATCTGACAGTCTAGAAGAATCCCACAACAAAAATTGCAAGGGATTTAGTAGGTCCATAGAGATCTGAGAGGTCCACATCAAAAAGAAGATCGACGGTCTGAGTGAGGGCCGAAAATATCTAACAGCTAGGAGAATTGCGGGGGAAGAATTTTGGGAAGGAATTTTCAAGGGAGTGACTTTGGGAATTTGGTGTCCCACATCCCGCATCCCGAAACCCGATTTCAGGAAGGCCGTTTTGGAACAGAAGTTGCTGGGAGCAACCTTGGGAAGTGGGCATCCTACATCCTGCAACTCACAACCCAATTGTGGGAAGGCTATTGCAGAGCGTGGATTTGGGTGTTTTGAGATCTCGCATCCCACAACCCAACAATGAAAACTTTGTTGCAAAAACAGAGTTGCAAGGAGGCAATTTTAGTGTGGAATTTGGCCATTAGGCTAATTTCACAGGCCTTCTAAGAGTAGGAGCCACTAGATCCTAGAAGTGCTGGTTGGGGTTTGTTGTGGTTTACCCACCTGCACCAGCTTAGTTGGCCTCTGTGGTTGAAGGAGGACGTGAGTGTACTGATGTTGATGTCAGGAGTGTGCTGGTGTGCTGATGTTAATTCCAATTAGATTCAAATAACTTAGGATAGTGGTTAATAAGGCCAAAATTGACCAAATAGGTGTGTGGGTTGGATAATGGTTCCAACAGACATATTATTATAGCTTTTATGTTGTACATAGTGGCACAAGGTTCCTAGACTATGGTTTTCACATTATTATTATTTTTTATTATGGTGAACTTATAAAATAAATAATTAAATAATAACAACCAGACGATGAATATTTGGCAAAGATAGGTACTTTATCTCATGTTTATTCAATTTATTTGTCTATGATATGATTTATTTATAGATGCACATGAAATTTTTGATGAAATGTATGAGCTATTTGTGGAAGAAACCTCTCATGGAATTTAGTCTATTTATGCAAGTAAATTTTATGAAGGAATTGGAAACTAATTTTTGGGATTTTGTGCACAAATTGTTCGAGGAAACTATTCATTGGAACCTATGATACATAATTGATGTTTATTACCCTATTAATTATATAATGTGCATTTTTATGGTACAGTATCCTCATAATGGTTTAATACACTTCTCTTTGATGCTTCTACCTTTTATTTGAAAACTATTTCTTCGATTGGATTGTTTTGCATAGTTTGGAGACTTGGCACATGAAGTGTTTGTAAAATGGAATGGGTGTTATTTTATTACTATGTATGATAAATAAACTTTAAATTTTTGTGTGAATTTTAGGGGAAATATTCTTCATAGTTTTTGGGAAATGTCTACCAAAATTCTAGATCAATTTCCAATTTCTATCTCCTTCAATGGAATTGTTTTGAGTAGATTTGTGACTTTGTATATGAAGTGTTTGAAGAAATTTTAAAATGATATATACCTATGCTATTAGTTATAAAACATTTTATTTATATTTGGAATTTCATTTTAATTATTCTATGAGATGTGTATTTAATTATTCTATTGATTCCTAGAATTACTAGTTAATTCATATGAGTAGAATTAGCTAGTTTTGTGAGTTATTTAATGGAATTTAAATGGGTGGAAAGGTACATACATATGACTGTATCTGACCCATGATATGATTTCCTTGAGATACACTATTCATATATTTATCTTTATTTTTCATTTAGAAAGTTAAATTGGAAACTAGGTACATTGCGATGAAATGGAATGTTAGAGCCATGTGATATATTTATAACATTGTATTGTGAAGTATGTGTATAATTATAATTTTTTATCCTTTAATTATGGATTCATTTCATTTTTTTCAATTATTTAGACTCAAATCCTTGCAGTAAATGTTAACTAGTTTCATTGGAATTGAGGGAAAAGATCACCTTATCTGAAATTGGAATGATCTGAAAATAAAACTTTAATTGGTTGTAGGTGCACACTTAAATATGTTGTTAATGTATGTAATGTTTATTTTGGGTTTAATGACATTTTTACAAGTTGATTTTGTGCAATACTAGCTCCTATTGGAAAACTAGTTAACTAGTCTTATGGACTCTCTTTCGTACTTACCATGATTAATTTATGTAATTTTGGTAATTAGGTATTATTTATATGTAATTATATGTTATTAATACATTTCTATAAATAATATATGGTTATTTTTTTAGAATATGTATTTTTTATAAGTGTCATCATTTGTGCACTAAGTGTCGTTAAGTGTTATAATTAACACCTTAATTACTACTTAACTGTGAATAAGAATAATTAGAACTTAGAAGTGGTTATCATGAATGATATGTATTCGATTGAAGGTTTCATGTTGTTATATGATGTTAAGAAACTTTTCCAGCCCTTGTATCATTTGTTAGGATAGTTAATGATTTTACTTTAATTTATTCGTAATTAAAGGGATTTTGTCAAAATTAAATCACGAAAAATGACATTAAATAATTTTTTGGCTAATCCTTTGTGTTAAAACCATCTAATTATACATATATAGATAATTATATGTCCATGAGACCATTTCATATCCTCGGCTAGAATTACAATTTGTAGCATGAAACATCAAATATCCATAAAGGCCATAAGCTTGGGATTCCATGGGGTTGGCCAAAGAGTGATGATGATGAAGTATTATGCAGCTAAGTGAAAAATCACAAATCACAAACTAGATAGAATATTAATACTATAGAAAGAGGAATGACACGGTTGTCGAATGACATGAAGGGTTTTAATCGATGGTGCCCATGTAAGGAAGGATGTACAGTTGTGGAAGGGAGAATGCAATGGTGGCTAGGCTATGCCACTTACCCAAATAGAGGGTAGGTCTTACATGCATAAAAAATGTTCAAACAAGGTTTATGCATATGATTTTTTGTAGTGGGAAACCACCTATATGCTATCTTGAGAAAATATAACTATAAGGAGGGGTTGCATGTTGATCCAGCCAACAATTGGCATTGCTTGACAAACTTTGACATCGACAAGTCCAACCCTTTATGTCGAAAGAATTTTGACAAGTTCATCACTTTGACATCAACAAGTTCAACACTTGATGCCGACATCACATCCACAAGTTCAGCATTTCAACAAGTCGACACTCGACCTACCGAACTTTGACACACCATCGACTATCGAGCATCGACAGATTGTCTCTCTGTCTTCCAGTTGATTGTAATGGTTCAAATTTTGAAACTGTTCCAACTTATTTGTCACTGAATGTAATAGGAATGTAACCCAAACGTTCTCATCATTCTATATAGGCATGTACACTATTATAATATACATGATGATAGAACAATAGAGTACAAAATGGCAATAAAGAAGAATTTGGTTCAAATCCTTGCATATTGTCTGTGTGTGTATGTTCCTATGTATGTAGTGTATTCTATTCTTTCTTCTTACTAATATGCTTCTGCCATAACAAAACTTGATTCATTCAATCGAACTATTTTCCCCTTGTGCACTTGGGCGCAATTTGGATCATTGGTATCAGAGCTTAAGAAAATATTTCCCATATCTTTTCTTGTGATTAAGTTATGCGTAGACACTTCCATCAAAGCTAATTGAATTATGCATATTCAAACATGCTCACAAACTCAAAAATCCAAGTAGACACTATCTTCGAATTTAGAATATCAATATACTTGAAGCACTAAATCGAATATGTCTGAAAAAATAGATAATCAACATGCAACTGATGAGACATAAGTGCTTATAGAAAAAGAACTGGCTCAAACACGAACCAAAATGGTCACCCAATTCAATGAGATTGTCATGTGATTTTCTTCGACATCCGAAGGGCTCTCGATGAGATCCAAATTCGACAAAACTAGTCCATTCAAGGTGAAAATGAATATGGACATACCAAATCTAGAAGGAAACATTGATGCGGAATATGTAGACTGAAGCGAATATTTATTCACTTCACATAATCAATATTACCATAACATTTGGAATATTCGATAAGCCATTAATATCACAAATATATATTAATAAAATGATGATAAGTGATAAGTTACAATTGAGGGTGCACTATTTATATTTTGGCGAAATACCCTTTCATTAAGAGTCATGCCTTTTCGTAAAGACATTATTAATTATTATTTATTTTATATATATGTTGATGTTTATTATTATTATTATTATTGTTTGTTGTTATTATTTAAGTTTGTTACATTGCCTTCCCCTTAAGGGAAGCTTTGTCCTCAAAGCTTCATTGACAGAAACATTTGATTTGCTTGAACTGTCATCTCTGGATCCTTTACGACACTTGATGAGATAAGACGATATGAGTTACATATTCCCTAGGAGAATTTTCAAATCGTATTTGTTATGGTCCATCCCAAATCTATTTTGATTGGACCTCTGATATTGTCTTGGGAAACAAGTTGTCTTAATTGTTGCTTAGTATGTCAAATTGTTTGCTTGTCAACATAAATCTTTTGTGAATACTCATTTTGACCCTGTCGTTGGTCAAATGATGATTATAATTGGGATGTATACAAGGCATATGTGTTGTTTTTTTTTATTCCTTTTTAATTGTGCCGAGGACTGCCTATTAGATTTCTATAAATCAATCTAGCATTATCTTAGGATCTTTAACTGAGAGAATAAAAAGCACAGCAATCAAACACAAGAGATAATAGACACAAAGATTTTCCTCGGGGAAACCATAAAGGATAAAACCCTGCATTTTCCTCAGAGATAGAATCAACACCAAAAGTAAAACCCAAAAACAGTAAGATGATATCCCGACAGTAGTAGTCTCTCTCTCTCTCTTGTCCCAACAAATTCTTCTCTCTCAGTTATGCGCTACAACTGAGTGTGAGTGAATGTTTGATAAATAGAGAGGCTCACTCTCTATTTATACTAATTCTCAACTTAACAATAACTCACTAGGGCCGACTTCTCTAGGAGAGTCTAATAACATTAGGGCTCCACAACTGCGGGGACTTTAACCCTCGATCAATAAGGAGGGTTACCCACTATGACTTTACATGACTTGTTTACATGATTGAATCTCCTGATAGGATCATCGGGGCATGACATGACTCAATTACATTACAGATTCTTCTTGGAATAAACATCGGGGTACAATACATAAAATATACAAGTTAATACATTTCGAAGTTACAAATACATCAACACTCCCTCTTAATTAGGAAGGTATTCTCTCGACACAATTTATCAGCACGAGTATTCTTCTTTGTATCATCTGGATCAAGTTATCTTCATCTTCAGGTCATCTTCATCTTCAAGTCATCTTCATCACTGGATCTAGATCATCTCTAGATCTAGAACATCACTAGATCTGGATCATCTCTACTGGATCATCATCACATTTTCTATCTCTCGATTCTTCTCATCATCAAAAGTTCTATAGAGCCAACCCTTTTTTATGCTGGCTGTAGGCATAGTCTCCATGTAGGTCTTTATCTTCTTTAGCACTTATATCTGACCCTATCAAAAAGGCCTGTCCAACACTTATATCTGACCATGGGAGGGCCCGACCTACCCCCATGTCAGAATGGCATGCCCAACACTCACATCTGACCATGCCCAACACTGCACCACCACGTCAAAAAGGACCAGCCCTTACATCTAACCATGGGAGGGCCCATCCTACCCCCATGTCAGAATGGCCCAGCCCTTACATCTGACCATGGGAGGGCCCATCCTTCCCCCATGTCAGAATGGATCTACCCTTACATCTGACCATGGGAGGGCCCATCCTTCCCCTATGTCAGAATGGCTCTTTCCTTACATCTTACCATGGGAGGGCCTAGCCTACCCCCGTGTCAGAATGGCTCTGCCCTTAAATCTGACCATGGGAGGGCCCAACCTTCCCCCATGTCATAATGGAACTGCACTTACATCTGACCATGAGAGGTCCCAGCCTTCTCCCATGTCAGAATGGATTTAACCTTACATCTGAACATGTGGGGGCCAATCACAGTCATATCAGAATCGATTTGCCCTTACATCTGATCATGTGTTGTACAGGAATAAACACCTTATAACCGAAGGTCTGGGTTTACCAACATACTCAATAAACTTGCAGACAATTGACTCTAGAGTGCAGTAAAGGAAATAGGAGGATGGGAAAGACTTACCTATTATGCGATGGTTGATCCTAGCTTGTCCTCTTCCGCTCTGCTTCTCCTCCAAAGTCTTCAGGGATGCTCCTCCTTCACCTATCAAGAGACAATATTCTAGACACAAGATGATTCATATATATATAAGCAGGTTAGATAAATCATATATAGAATGCTGAAACATAAACACTTATCAAACCACAGTACATGAGACACATATGGAAGAAGGATTCTCTTTATTATCAACAATGAAAGAGTTCAGATTACAACCCAACGCCTGAGACAAGGACTCCTCTGCAACCAAAGGATTCTAAGTTCCACTACTCCAAAGAATTCTGTATAAAATCCACCAGCATAACTTTGCTCTCCAAGTGTATGTATCAAACACCCTCCCCAAGGCTTGTATTTATATGGATGAAATAAGGCAGTTTCGAAGGTTGAGGAGGTTGAGATAGTTAAGGTGATTAAGGTAAATGGCTTAACTAATCTCAAGTAATCGTGTGTTTTTATTTTAAATGTCAAAGGAACATATCCGTGGGTATTAAGACTGACAACTCGTGTATGATCCGCGAGTTGCTATAAAAGCAACCTGCGTATACATCCATACGTGACCTGCAACAACCGACACTCATGTATGATCCGCGAGTTGCATATATATACGGTCACGTATATGACTTGACATAGCTAAAAAGTCAAACTAACCAGTTGGATGGATAATGAATGTAGTTTATAATAAGCCCATCTATAGTGTTTTGGGAAATCCTCAATCCATAGATGTCCTTTTGTGTGCCAACATGAGGGATCTCGGCACTCAGATGGAGAGGTTCCATTCAGGTGGATAACATATGCCCCCTAATGTGTGAGGTTAGAGGGAAGCGATGGCCAAAATACATTATAATCTTCATCTTTGGAGAACTCAGAAATCCAATGGAGCAGAGAGAGTACCTGAAACAAATACATAGTAATGTCATATTCAAAGTTACATCTGAGGATGCTATGTTCAATTTACTGGAACACTAGCTCCTTTACAATATTTGAGTACATCATATGATATGGGTATAAAGCCACGTATATTACAAAGGTGAATCGAAGCCACAATATACGATAATGATGAGTCTTCAAAGATCTGGAAGCTGTGTATATGAATAGAACATAATCTTGCACAACTTAGTCCATAGGTGAGGAACTAAGGTCTTCATAAAGGATCCCAAAGAACCAGTACAATCCAAGCCATGTGAATAAGGGTAAGCTGAAGTCGAACATGGAAAGGATTCAACAGTTTTTCAATCAATAGGTGATAATCGACAACTGAAGTAAAGGAATTCACCAATGATGAAAGTGAATCCTGACGTACTATCATCAAAACTCTAGGTCTTCGTCATCAGGAAGTGCTGAAAAGGAACCGTGCTGTGATAAGGAAGGCAATAGATCCTTCAACGGGTCACAAGAGTGACTAGGAACTGGGAAAAAGAAGGGAGGCACAAATAGATAACAGATATAAAAATGATGGGATCAGGCTATAGATCAGACATTGGGAAGAGTCCTTGAACAATGAGCACAACAAAGAGATGACCCAAGGCAGCGTATAACTTATAGATAGAACAACTAGACTTATCTGTCACGTAGGAGACATGATCAGATTCCCCAGGTATAATAGACAAGAGGAGGAGTAAGAAACTCAAAGTGATAGCTGAACACAAGTGGACACTGAAACATGGATATCGAAAAACAAAGAGTGCTATGTTCAAGGATGACATGCTGCCATTACTGAAAATAAGAGAAAACTTCTTCCTTACCTTCCTTGTTAAATTTTAACAAGTCCAGGAAAGTCAACTTGGTTCCCTCTTCATTTTTTAACAAGCTTGAAGAGATGGGAAAATAATGCTTAATAGTGTCACCAATTCGTGGATTTAATGATCCTGAACTAGTACATGCTCAATCGGTATTTTCACATTTAGAGAGTCTGAACATTCCAAAGAAGACTCTAGGGAGGTCCTTTTTCATCCAATTTAGTCTCTTGAGGCTGAAAAAGTATAAAACACACCACATAAGAACTCTCTTAACTTCCGTAGAAGAAAAGGCGCACCTTTTTCGTATTTAGTCAGGAAGGTTCGAAAAAGGTTAAATTATCACCTACCCAACGCTCCTTCAAAAGCAGCATATAGCCTGAGTTTTACGAGTGTGAAGGAAGGAAAGATCACTCAGAAAGATCTATTTGATTACAAGAAATGGGGCTTACAACAATAAACTCGATGCTTTGTTCTTTAGGGTTTAACGAGCATGACAAAGACATAAAGTACACTCATAATCTTTTTCATGTTTTAGTCTAGAGCACGAAAAAGAGAAAACTAAGCTGATACCGGGGGTTCCTTTTCCATAAGTTTAGTCCCTCAGGTTTGGAAAAGTGATAAACCCATGCCTGATAATACTCTTCTCAATTCAAATAGAAAAGAGAGGGATCTTTTCTCTTATTATTCCACATGGTACGAGAAAGAGATAACCTACCACCAATGTAGATGCCCATTCACATATTCTTAACGAGCTTGAATGGACAAGTTTACTCGGCAGTCAAGTCTATTTTGAGGAGTCAGACTTGGGCCTAAAGAAACTCAATATCTTTCCCATGAAGTTTTAACGAGTTCAGAAAAGTCAACTCGCAGTCTCCTTACTGTTTTTAACGAGCTCAAAGGAGAGCAGAAAGAATGCTTTAAATGCGAGGAGACGAGTGTCATAGGCAGGTGAAACTAGTTCCAAGCGCAAGGAACATACCTATGCATAATGCAAAGAAAGTGAGAAAGATAAGGACACTTGGGGAACATCTCCTCAAGGTGAAAGGTGTCAAGTTGCAAAGGAAAAATGATACAAGGCTTAGTGACGATGAGAACAAAGATGAGGGCTTAGACAACAAGCCAAAAGCATGGAAGCCGGCATCAGGCTCATAAGCGCGAGCAGGACATATGCAAATGAAATTACGAATTGAAAAACAAGGTGAGGCCAGTAAACAGTTGTGAATCCAACTACAAATCCTATCTCCAAGAAACAACAACATCAGGATCATATTCTGAATAAATGAGCCGATGCGAGTTACTTTGGTAGAAACACATGTGACTTTTCTATCTTCTACAAAAGGTAAAGTCAAGGCAGAATTGATTGAAGAAGATTCTATAGAACCAAGGCTTGAGGGTTTATAATCAGTAAGATCAACCGCAAAAGGAGAGAAAAAATCAACAAGGGATAGAGAGCCTACAAGTACAAACTCAATATCACAAGAGTTGAAAAATTCATAAGAAAAATCAAACTCATCAAGATCACTGACTTGCTGTTCAAAGGAAGAGTCAAAGGACTCAACAAGACCAACATAAGAAGAAATATCATGCTTAATAGGCAAATCAGGGTTAGACTTAGTCACAATTGAACCAACATCCAAGAGAAGATTGTTAGTTTTTCATCACATTAAGCTAGCATTATGATCTTAGGATCTTTTCACTAAGAGAATAACAAGAACATCAATAAAACATAAGCACATCACAAGAGACAAGAGACACAAAGAGATTTTCCTCAGGGAAACCATAAAGGAGAAAACCCCGCAACTTCCTCTAAGATAGAATCAGCACCAAAACAATAAGAGATCTCCCAATAGCAGTGGCCTTCTAGTCCCAGTATATTTCCTCCTCCACAAGTGTGCCTCACTTAAGAGAGTGAATGATGTGTGTAATAAATAGAGAGTCTCACTCTCTATTTATATTCTTCCGTTCACTTGAATTTCCATTTCACACGTAGGCTCGACCTAACAAATACTACTTGAGCCTACACCTTAATTAGTGTATAATAACTCAAGTGCGCCGAAACTATGGGGACTTACCTAATGACTTGAAATGACTTGTTTACATTATTAATCCTCCCGATCGGAACATAGGGGCATGACCACATGACTCAAATACATAATAGAAACATCCTGGAATAAACATCGGGTTACAATATATAAGATACATAGAAGAATACATTCCGAAGTTACATATACATCAACACTCCCTCTTAACTAGGAAGGTATTCTTTCGACACAATTTTTAGCACTGGTGGTCTTCTCTGTATCAGCTGGATCATCTCATCTTCAAGTCATCTTCGTCTTCAATTCATCTTCGTCTTCAAGTCATCTTTGTCTTCAAGTCATCTTCACTGGATCTATATCATCTCTCGATCTGGATCAATATAGAACATCATCACTGGATCTGGATCATCTCTCGATCTGGATCAATATAGAACATCATCACTGGATCAGGATCATCTCTCGATCTGGATCAATATAGAACATCATCACTGGATCTGGATCAACATCACTAGACTGGATCTGGATCATCACTGCTGGTTCATCATTACTGGATCTGGATCAACACTGGTGCTATCTCATGATTCTTCTCATCATAGGAAGTTCTACAGAGCCAACCCTTTTTCATGCTGGTTGTAGGCCTACCCTCATGTAGGTCTTCGCCCAGCACTTACATCTGACTTGCTCATCAGAAAGGCATGCCCAGCACTCACATCTGATCATGTAGTAAACTACAATCCCATCAGAAAGGCCCAGTACTCACATTCACCAGCATGATAGGACACACCTACTATCATCTGTGAAATGGCTCAGCACTTACAATCACCAGCATGATAGGACACACCTACTATCATCTGTGGAAAGGCACAGCGCTCACATCCACCAGCATGGTAGGACACACCTACTACCATCTGTGGAAAGGCTCAGCACTTATAATCACCAGCATGGTAGGACACACCTACTACCATCTGTGAAAAGGCTCCACACTTATAATCACCAGCATGGTAGGACACACCTACTACCATCTGTGAAAAGACACTGCACTTACAGTCACCAGCATGATAGGACACACCTACTATCATCTGTGAAATGGCTCAGCACTTACAATCACCAGCATGATAGGACACACCTACTATCATCTGTGACAAGGCTCAGCACTTACATCCATCTAGGTGGGAACACATCCTGCTCACAATGATGGAAGGGCATGCACTCATATCTGATCATGAGGGGAACACATCCCAGCAATCATATTAGAATGGCCCCCAGTCCTCCTCAACTGAGCTACCTGGTAACTGACCAGGCGCCTCCATTCTCCTAGAGAATGGCAGTTGCCCTTACATCCGACCTACTTGTCGGAATGGCCAACACTCACATCTGACATGGAAGGAACTTAATCCTTTAGCCATAAATAGAATGGTTCTGCCCTTACATCTGTCCTACTCGACAAAATGGCCAGCACTCACATCTGACCACCTTGTCGAAATGGCTCTGCACTTACATTTGACCTACTTGTCAAAAATGGCGGTAACTCTTACATCTGTCCTGCTCGACAGAATGGCAAGCACTCATATCTGACATGGAAGGGAGCAACCCTACCACCATGACAGAATGGATCATCCCTTATATATGACCTACTCGTCATAATGGCTATGGATCTCAGCACTCATATATGACATGGAAGGAACCAATCCTCTCACCATGACAGAATGGCTCAGCCCTTACATCTGACCATGGAAGGAACCAATCCTCTCACCATGTCAGAATGGCTATGGGTCTCATCACTTTCTCTGGGAGGAAGCCTTGATCTGGAGAACACCAAGTCTCTCTCTGAAGTACTCGAACTTCATCCTAGCCAATGGCTTCGTCAATACATCAGCTATCTGTTCCTCCGTCGCAACATATAGGAGCTTCACTGCTCCTCTTTGCACCATATCCCTGATATAGTGATACTTGATCTCGATATGCTTCGACCTGTCATGAAACACTGGATTCTCTGACAACTTCATGCAACTATGGTTGTCACAATGTATACAAGTAGCATCTAACTGGATATCAAATATATCAGATAGTAGCTTCCGCAGCCATACTGCCTCATAACTAGCTGAACAAGCTACGACATACTCTGCTTCAGCTGTACTTAGTGCCACACAGGATTGCTTCCTGCTAAACCAAGAGATCACACTTGATCCCATACTGAAGTAACATCCTGAAGTACTCTTCCTGTCGAC
The DNA here is from genome assembly GCA_001517045.1 of Pseudotsuga menziesii. NCBI lineage: Eukaryota > Viridiplantae > Streptophyta > Pinopsida > Pinales > Pinaceae > Pseudotsuga > Pseudotsuga menziesii. The sequence continues at coordinate 1,642,763 of LPNX010803592.1, forward strand.
GGCACTGCCTGCCCAATCTGAATCAACATAACCCTCTAGGTTAATCTTTTGATTCACATCGTACTTGAGCCCATAATCAACTGTACCCCTGCATGCTTTGCAATCATCAGGTGAACATGTTCACAGCAAAGCAAATATCTGCTGTCAGGTACATCAAGGACCCAATCATCTGATGATACATCGTAGCATCAACCGTCTCTGATGAAGCAACACTTAATAGCTTCATGTTCGATGTCATAGGTGTGGTCATGTAGTCCATCATCCTGAACCTCTTCAGGATCTCTACTGCATACTTCCCTTATCCAAGGAAGATTCCATCTGTACTCTACCACACCTCCATACCTAGAACAGTACTGCATCGACACATAATAGGAGCATCACTGGTCTTCCATCTTTAACCTTGAAGCAAAGGTTGGAATCCGCTTTACTCTCAGTAAAGCCTAGAGTCATCAGTAATCTACCCATCCTATTGTGCCATGTTGAACCTCAATATATTCTGTAGTCACTCTGTCTGAAGCATCATACTCCCTCTGTCTTCTGTGCTCTATGCACTGAAAATATTCTGTACTGGAGTGAAAAGTAGCTTCCTATGCTACTAATATTCTATGTGACCGTCTAGTGTATAGACTTGCATCTTCAACCTTGTATCAAAGGTTAATATCTTCATCAGGCTCATCATGTATGTGATTAAGCTCTTACTGGCTGCAAATGTCTCTTCGTAGTCTAGGCCTTCTTTTCGTGAGAAGCCTCGTGCTACAAATCTTGCTTTGTATCCCACGATGTTTCCATCTACTGCGTGATGGAACTATGAAATTTTCTTCAGGTCTCGATACTGCGCTCTGACATCATTCTTCTTGAACTAGTCTTCCCTTCCTTCTTGGTGGTTGGAAGGTTCTGCATTAATGATGTCATTGCACTCGTCATATTATTC
>LPNX010803592.1:1643999-1663835 GCA_001517045.1 Pseudotsuga menziesii
ACTTCTTCAAGTTCTTCAGTAGGTCTCTTTCTGGATTTGTTGTAAGCTGTGTCTTCATTAAATGTTACATCCCTACCGACGTCAATCTTCTTGTATCCTGGAAAGTAGATTCTGTAAGCCTTCGAGCTTTCAGAGTAACCCACAAATATGCCCTTCTTTCCTGAAAGATCTAGTTTTGTTCTCTTCTCTTTTGGAATATGTATGTACACAGGACAACCGAATATTCTGAGATGGCTGACTTCTGGTTTTTTGCCGGAGAAGACTTCTTCAGGAGTCTTGTTCTCGAGTACTCTATGTGGAGTATGGTTCTATACATACACTGTTGTTCTAGTAGCTTCAGCCCAAAGATGCATAGGTAGATCTTGATCATGAAGCATAGCTCTTTCAGCTTCCATGATAGTTCTGTTCTTCCGTTCTGCAACCCCATTATGTTGTGGATTATAAGGAGTTGACAAGTCCCTCTTAATCCCTGCTTCTTTGCATAGCTCTTTGAATTCATTCGAAGTGAATTCTCCACCATTATCTGATCAAATGGTCTTGATCTTGTTTTCAGTATGGTTCTTGATCAAGAATTCCTTGAACTTGCTGAACACTTCATCTTTGTTTTTCATAAAGTAAATCCATGTCTTTCTAGAAAAATTATCAATAAAAGAAACATAGTATGCATATCCGCTTAGTGAGTTTGATGACATTGGACCGCATACATCGGAGTGGATGATTTCTAGAATGCCTTTGGCTTTGCTTTCGCTGCTAGGAAATGTCTTCTTTGTATTCTTCCCTTTCGCACATCCTTTGTAAACTCCATCATGCTTTGCTTGGAATTCTGGAAGTCCTCCAACAGCTTTGCTTGCAATAGGTAGTGCTCTGTAGTGCACATGTGCAAGCCTTCTATGCCAAAGCTCATTTGGCTCTACTGTGTCATGGATCAAGGCTTGTTCTGGATAGCCCTTCAATTTTTACAAGCCTCCTTCTTGTTCTCCAATCACTACCGCATCATCGATAGTATTTCCTTTTGGCCACATGATGACTTGACCATCGATGAATGCAACCCGCATTCCTTTTGCATCAAAGGCTGAAATAGATAGAAGGTTATTCTTAAGTCCTGGAACAAACAATACTTCTTTCATTGTTAGAGACTTACCAGAGTCTATCTTGTATGAAGATTCCCCACTACCTTTTATTGGATATTGGTAGTCATCTCCTAGTTTCACCTTGTGAGGTGATTCATGTTCTGAGAGTCTTACAAAGGATTCCTTGAATCCTGTCATATGTTTGGAAGCCCCACTGTTTATAAGCCAATCATCACTTCCATGAGTAATGTTATATGTGAGAGCTAATATCAGAACATATTCATCCTTGCTTGAAGAATCTTCACTTTCATATCTAGATTTCTTTCTGGATGGTTCATCATCCTCTGCAGCATGAGCATGATGTCTTCTTTGGCCTTGACCAATTCCTTCTTGTGAAAGGCTTCTAACCTCGTCTCCCTCTGAAACTGGAACCTCTATACTCATATAGGTGTCCAATCTATTTTCTTCAGAGAGATCAAATACTTCTATGCTTGGAAGTTGTCAACTTCCCCAAGCTTGTCACCAAGCTGATGTGATATATCATATTGAAATGAGAACCTCAAATGGAAATAGCAAAGGATTAGATCTTACCGATTTGAGGTGTCCGTCTTTGTCCCGGAGTTCGCTGATCTAGGGTTTGTCACAAGAACCCTAATTTTCAAAACTTGGAATCTTTCAGATATGATTGTTCAAACAGATAGATCTCTTCAAATGGAGCTGTCCAATGTACTCCTTTTCTAAAAACAGTGGAGGGAAGCTCCCGGAACAGGAAGCCCTAATTTTCCGATTTCTTCTGCAGAAATTCCTGTTACTGTTTCTGTGATATCTACGAAATTACTACTCCTATATGTTTGAAATTTCACATTGAGGTAACCTCGCATGTCCCTGATCCAACACCATAGGTTTCATCAGAATTGGTTTCACCATTTGGGATTTATGATGCTTTTCCCAAGGTGACCTGTTACAGGACTGTTCAAAACAACGAAGTTGTACGGCATTCCACGTGTCACTAGTTCATCTTCTGAGTCTGATATTTGGACCAACGAACATACAGTCCATTCTCTTTCTGGAACATCTTCAGGAATTCCATTTGGACCTCTGTAGCTCAAGATATTGCAGATCTCCCCATATGTCTTGTTTAGGGATGAATTTTGGAAGAGGCTGGAACCCTAACTTGGAGAGATCATATCTCCTGGAGTACAGCGAATCTGAGTCTGATTTTCGGATACAGGATTCATCAGGATTTTATATTCAGCCCCTGCAATTTTCAGCTTCTAGGAATTCGCCAATCTCAGAATATAGCGATTGTACCAAAACTTAGCAGTTTAGTATTTAGGGTTTCTCCTAGCTCAGGGTCAAACTAGGGTTTGACTTTCCTGGAGTTTCACCCAACCAAATTTATTGATCTATGTCTCTAAAATTCGGTTTTGGTGAGGATAAAAATGCTATTCTGGTCTCACTCAAAAATTCCTCTTTTGTAGAAATCCCTAGTTTCCACATCGAAACTTAAAATGCTTGAAATTGAATTCCGCATCGACAGAAAGATGCACCCTTCAATGGAGATTCATCCTAGCATACTTTTGCTGAAAATATGTGGAGGAAGATCCACAAAATAGGAAGCACTAGTTCCTGTAGCTGCACAATGTCTTCTTCTCAGGTTAGCTCTGATACCATGTTAGTTTTTCATCACATTAAGCTAGCATTATGATCTTAAGATCTTTTCACTGAGAGAATAACAAACACAGCAATAAAACATAAGCACATCACAAGAGACAAGAGACACAAAGAGATTTTCCTCGGAGAAACCATAAAGGAGAAAACCCCGCAACTTCCTCTAAGATAGAATCAGCAACAAAACAGTAAGAGATCTCCCAACAGCAGTGGCCTTCTAGTCCCAATATATTTCCTCCTCCACAAGTGCGCCTCACTTAAGAGAGTGAATGATGTGTGTAATAAATAGAGAGTCTCACTCTCTATTTATATTCTTCCATTTACTTGAATTGCCATTTCACACGTAGGCTCGACCTAACAAATACTACTCGAGCCTACACCTTAATTAGTGTATAATAACTCAAGTGCCCCGAAACTGTGGGGACTTACCTAATGACTTGACATGACTTGTTTACATTATTAATCCTCCCAATCGGAACATCGGGGCATGACCACATGACTCAAATACATAATAGAAATATCCCGGAATAAACATCGGGTTACAATATATAAGATACATAGAAGAATACATTCCGAAGTTACATATACATCAACAAAGATCAGACTGTATCAAAGTCTCTAGGAAGACTTCATCCGAAGGAAGGAGATCATCCGAGATAGGAAACATGTCTAAACTTTCAAATGGATCAATAGAGTGGAGAGCAGGCTCTATAGTCCGTATAGGATGACTCACCCGATCAACTGCTAGGACGAAATCCCAAGAAGGTAAGCATGAAAACAGAGGCTGCTTCTCACTAGCAATTGAGCACAAAGGACATGAGGCCACATAGTTCACCTGTGGTGGGGTAGTGTCTATAGAAACACTGGGAATCAATAAAGGAAAGACGTGATCTCTAGTTGAGTCAGGAGACGGATCAAGAAAATCCAACTGATCGATAGTGACAATTTCTTCACCATGATTAAATTACATCACATGAAAAAATGTTGACACCATAGGTTGCATGGCATAGACATAATCACGTCCAAGGAGCATATTGAAGTCCAAGGGGTCTTCTATCACCATGAAGTCAACTAAGACGGTCTTCCCACTCAAAGTAACAGGTGTTTTAGAAAGAATTCCCAAGGCTATACAAGTTCTTCTATCAAACTCCAGTAACTGATTAGCAGTCGACACAAGGCTGGGAGATCCCATGCCTCACCAAGCACGAGCAGACAAAATACTAACTGAGGCTCCTTCATCAACAATACAACGAGCAATCGTGTAAGGTTCAACTTTGACCTTTATCTGGAAAGGGGGGTTAGAAGGAAGGCATGGCTCAACTAGGATATCCCAATCAAAGGAAGCAATCTGAGAGCTTGGTGGGGGTTGATCCGAAGCAAGTTCAATGCCCCCTTATTCAGTGAGTTCTGAACTGGCAGTGAAGAAAATGTGACTAGTAGACACTTCACTCTCCAAAGGAAGAGTGGGATTGATCGATATTGGAATCGATTCAACCGCTTCGTGAAAGTCACTCTCTAAAGGGAAAGTGGGATTGACCAAAGATGACATTGGTTCAATCATATCAGGATCACTCTCCGAAAGAAGAGTGCGATCGACCAAATTTGAGATTGGTTCGACCACTTGATCAACCAAAGGTTGAGTAGGTTGTTGAGAAACTATAGGTTATTCAGGAGAAGGAAAATATTGAGTCTTGGACCACACTCTTTGCACCTCTGTGATAGTAGGGCACTTATGAGTAAGATGATCTCCCTCGCATAGCATACAAGGTAACTTACGTTTGCACTTCGAACAACTAGTTTTCTCAACAGTGTCAACATGACTAGCAGTGGCTGACTGTTTGCTCTCAACATGACCTACAGAGGATGAGAGTTTTCCCCCAGCATGAACTACAGAGGCCGGGTGACTGGGTCCAACCTGAATAAGAGAGGATGTTTGTTGAGAGACTTCAATATGTTCAAAAACGGGATGGCCATGAAACCAAACTCTTCGCACCTCTATGATAGAAGGGCATTTATAAGTAAGGTGATCTCCCTCACAAAGCTTTCAAGGAAACTTGGGCTTGTGTTTTGAATGGGTAGTCTTTTCAACAGTGTCAGCATGACTCGTAGTGGCTGACGAATTGTCTTCAGCATGAACCACATAGGTTGAGAGACTGCCCCCAGCATGACTTGCAGAGGCTGAGAGACTGCCCCTAGCATGACTTGCAGAGGCTGAGAGACTGGATCCAACATGACCTGCAGAGGTTGGATGGGCACCACCAACATGAACAATAGAGGTTGAATGGTTAGGATCAACATGCTTTGCAGCAGTTGAGTGTGTGCCCCCAGCATGAACCACAGAGGCTGGGTGGATGGATCCAACATGAACTATAGAGGTTGGATGGGGAGGTTCAACTTGAACAACAGAGGTTGAACGGGTGCCCTTAGCATGAAATACAGAGGCCGAGTGACTGGATCCAACATGACTTGGAAAGTTTGGAAGGATCCCACCAGCATGATCAATAGAGGCTGGATGGTGAAGATCAACTTGACTTGCAGAGGTTGAGTGCTTAGATCCAACATGACCTACAAAGGTTCGAGAGGTGCCCCCAGCATGAACTGTAGAGGCTGGGTGCTGAGGTTCAACTTGACTTGCAGAGGTTGAATAGGTGCCCCCTTGCTTATGTGCCTTCTTCCTATTCCTCCTTCTTTTACTCCTTTTATAATGCCAGTTACTAGTATCAGTACTTTCATCGCATGAGGTAGAAGGAGGAGGAGAATCAACTACAGGTGAAGGGGAAGCAGTGTTTTGATGCCCTTGATATAAGGAGCTTACTTGAGAAGCATCAGGAGCATTCAGGATAGTTGGAGTGGAAAACAACCACACCGGTAGCCCTGGGGTGAATCCAGGTAGATTCAGGGTGGCCATCAAGGGAACCCCAACATTCCCCATGAGAGGAATAGTACAAGGAGTTCCCAGAATGGGGATCTCTTGGTTGGTGTTCAAAGGCGTGTTATCCATAGTTTCAAACTAGGAGACAAAATCTGAGGTTGATAGGCAACCAAAATTACAAAGCACACACCTAAAGGCACACTAAGTACAGACAAACCACACATCACTCACTAAAAATTCCTAAAGCCAAACAGACAAATAGGTATAAGATGCGCTTTCCAAAAGAAAGTTGATAGACAATTACTTGGTGTCCCTATATATGTTCTTAGGCATAAGCGGAGGAATCACCCACTGCCCTCCCACACTTTTTACCGGGGTTACCTTCCAAGTCCATCCAAGGTCAACCAGAAATAGCCTTCCGGTGAACCTGTGTATGAACCCTAGATGTCAAAGAGACTAAAGGATACCTTAACTATATTGATAGTCTGGGGGGGAAGTCGCAATCCTGATTCGTACGCATGGGCAGGGTAGCTGATCCCGAAACTCTATCTAAGAGAGAATCCCCAGATGCGTAAAAACCTTGGTCTATGCTTTGACAATCAATCGGAGGGTTATCTCCTCAGTCCAAGTCTCCACGTGGCCTCGTGCTTAACTCCCATTTGAGACGATCTTCCTAGATACAATCAATGTAGAAAATTATTTACCTAGTGATTGGCCAACTACATCTGAAATTTTAACACTTGTGGAGGGTTTAAACTCCCTAATCCACAAGTCTAGCCTAAGCTAGTTGGTGTATGACCCTATAAAATAAAACTTACTAGTAATTTTTAAATTATATCATTTATTTTAAGGGCTCTTTTTAGTCAAAGGGTAAATGGCATGTAACTTATGTGGTGTTTTGACTCAAAGTTGAAACAAAATGACTAAGCAAAGAGATATGAAATGCAAAAAACAAAAACTATTCTCTTAAATTTTCAAATAGAAAACTTGAAAGCCAGAAAAGAACAAATTCTTTTTATTTTTATCAAAAACAATGATATGCCATGCAATCTAAACTAAAAACCTAATCTACATGCATATAAAGCAAACATGTGTTTTTGGATTTTTCTTTTATAAATGCAAAAGAAAACTAAGACTATCTTTTTTGTAATTTTTGAAATTATATTCAAAAACTGAAAACAAAACTACTATATGCAAATCAAATGCAAAAGTTTCTAATGTTTTCTTTTCATTTTTCAAAATGCTCAAAGACTACTATGCACCTAAAATGCACTAAACTTGAGTATATTTGGATCTAACCAACTGTATAAACAAACAAACTGAAGTAAAACAGGCTAAAAAAACCAAAAATCAACCAGCAAAGGAAGACTACGAACCCTAGCTTGGGTGCACACAATGACAAAAATCACTGTAGACTTATAAAGGCAAGTGACAAACCAACCAATATCGAAAGACAGACTGGAAAAACAAAGCCCAAGACCCTGATCACTGGTCTGGACAAAAAACACTTCACCCAATAACCCAAACAGGCCAAGCTACTTCAGCATGCAAACATAAAATAATCCAAGCAAAAGAAACTCAAGGGCTTTCGAAAAAGCTCAAAGTGTGGTCACCAAAGGTATTCAGACTAACAGAACAACATTCATCAAGAAAATCAACTCATAAACAGGAATTATGCAAAGACAAGGACAAGAAAATCTTAACTTAAAATATCCCTATTTCTAGGCATATACGCGACTGTACATAAGAGAAACTCGCGTATGATATGCGACTGTTCAATAGAGCGACCCGCGTATGCAGACCTCTATACGTGACTGTGCAGAAGAGCAACCCGCGTATGGGTACAAAATTTTTCTCAAAAAACAAGAAAAATCCACAAGACTTTCAAACATTGTGACTATTATGAAATAGGATAAAAGAACACACACAGACTTCAAAGCAAAGACTGGTCAAGGGTGACAGAAACAACCTACAGCAGTCTGGGTCCCCAGCAGAGTCACCAGTTCTGTTGTACAGGAATAAACACCTTATAAACGAAGGTTTGGGGTTACCAACATACTCAATAAACTTGCAGACAATTGAATCTAGAGTGCAGTAAAGGAAATAGGAGGATGGGAAAGACTTACCCGTTACGCGACGGTTGATCCTAGCTTGTCCTCTTCCACTCTGCTTCTACTCCAAAGTCTTCAGGGATGCTCCTCCTTCACCTGTCAAGAGACAATATTCCAGACACAAGATGATTCATATATATATATAAGCAGGTTAGATAAATCATATATAGAATGCTGAAACATAAACACTTATCAAACCACAATACATGAGACACATATGGAAGAAGGATTCTCTTTATTATCAACAATGAAAGAGTTCAGATTACAACCCAATGCCTGAGATAAGGACTCCTTTGCAACCAAAGGATTCTGAGTTCCACTGCTCCAAAGACTTCTGTATAAACTCCAATAGCATAACTTTTCTCTCCAAGTGTATGTATCAAACACCCTCCCCAAGGCCTGTATTTATATGGATGAAATAAGGCAGTTTTGAAGGTTGAGGAGGTTGAGACAGTTAAGGTGATTAAGGTAAATGGCTTAACTAATCTCAAGTAATCGCGTGTTTTTATTTTAAATGTCAAAGGAACATATCCATGGGTATTAAGATTGACAGCTCGCGTATGATCCGTGAGTTGCGATAAAAGCAACCTGTGTATGCATCCATACGTGACCTGCAACAACCGACACTCGCGTATGATCCGCGAGTTGCATATATATAGGGTCGCGTATATGACTTGACATAGGTAAAAAGTCAAAGTAACCAGCTGGATGGATGATGAATGTAGTTTATAATAATCCCATCTATAGTGTTTTGGGCAATCCTCAATCCATAGATGTCCTTTTGTGTACCAACATGAGGGATGTCGGCACTCGAACGGAGAGGTGCCATTCAGGTGGATAACATCACGTGGGAGCCAATCCAAAAATCATATCAGAATGGCTCTCAATTCTAGATTGAGTATTTTTGGTAACTGACTAGGTGCCTCCATTCGCCCAGAGAATGGCCTTGAACACTTATATCTGATCATGGAAGGAACCAATCCTCTCACCATGTTAGAAGGGCTCATGGACTCATCACTTCCCCTTAGAAGGAACCTCGATATAGAGAACACCAAGCTTCTCCCTGAAGTACTCAAACTTCACTCTGGATAATGGCTTGGTCAACACATCAACTATCTGCTCATTTGTCGCAACATATTGGAGCTTCACTGCTCCTCTCCGCACCATATCCCTGATATAGTAGTATTTGATCTCGATATGCTTAGAATTGTCATGGAACTCTTGGTTCTTCAACAAATTCACACAACTCTGGTTGTCGCAATATATACAAGTAGAATCCAACTGGAGATCAAACAAATTAGATAGTAGCCTCCTCAGCCACACTGCTTCACAACTAGCTGAACAAGCTGCCACATACTCTGCTTCGGCTGTACTTAGTGCCACACAGGATTGTTTCCTTCTAAACCAAGAGATCACACCTGATCCCATACTGAAGCAACACCTTGAAGTGCTCTTCCTATCAATGGCACTTCCTTCCCAATCAGAATCCACATAACCCTCCAGGTTAATCTTATGGTCTGCCTCATACTTAATCCCATAATCAACTTGTTTCCGCCTTTCACACACCTAGGTCACATGGCAGAAATTTTCAAGGCACTCTGTGTGTCCTTGGAGGCAAGTCTTGAGTCAAGGCTATCACCTTGTTATTGACTCCTCTGTTTAGGCTCAACTCCTAATGAAGCCAAGGGGGGTAGACCCTATTAAGTTACTAAGGAAAAATTATTTAGTATGACGATGCTATTAAAGAGTATGTTTTTTAGGAGATTTGACTTACCAATTGTAAACAACAAATAACCAAATAAGATAATCACAAGTAAGTATGAAATGACACACAATCACATATAGATTGAAAGAAATAAATAGTTGACCAGTGCCAACAATGGAGTCGAAAATATTTTAAGAGTGCTTGCAAGTGTTGAAATAAATGTTGTGCAATTGTATCTTGGTTAATTTTAAATTAATGTGAAGATGAGTAATTTAACTTAGGTGAGGGGACTCCAGATATACCAAGGGGGTACTTGAAGTATGTCCAAAACTAAACTGTCACGGCTACCCACAAGGAATATGTGGGCTGAATGTAGTCTCTGAGGCTATTATTCATAATGCACCCAAAGGTGTAACAGAGATCAGTGCCCCGAGGTCACTTTTCAGGAGTTCTCGCTTCCTTTGGGAATTTTGCAACCGTAATGGTTTGATCGAGGCATTGGATTCTCGCCTGATGGTTTGTCAATTTTGGGAAAGTTAATCCTAATTATTCTAGTCACTCAAGTGCTTTTGATGCATCTTGACTAATCAAAAGAAACCAGAGCCAAGTACAGAGCATACAAATCGAAGTCTTTGTCATTTTTAGTAAATTTTAAAAGAGGTGTTCTTGTTAAAAAGGAAAACCCTCCAGGAAACTCTTTCGGTCCAAGTGGACCTCAATCGGGGAATCAAGGAGGGGTTAATTTTATTATTATTACTAAAAAAATGATGATAGCAGATGAAGCATAAACAGATAAGAAAACCACAATTTTCTAATTAGACTACCATGACCCTTTCTTCACCTTTCGGCTCAAAAGGAGGCTCGTGGGGTAATTATTAAAATTACTTTGAAACAACCAGATATGGAATATAAAAATTATTATAAGTCAAATTATACTTCCCTATAGATTACACCTACACTAGATTAAAAAAAAATGAACAAAAAGCAAAAATGACACAGACGCAAATCCTCAAGGGGGGATGGTGAATAGGCTCGAAAGAGCCTATTCGAAGAGATTTTCCTTTTTATTACCAGATATTACAATATCAGAAAACTGAAATTAATCCACTTGGTCCTTATATGGAATGAGACCAAAGGTTTACAAATTGCAAAAATTTGAATTTTTTGGAAGACAGAGACCCCCTGGGGGTTTCGAATGGTCCAAAAATGATTTCCGAGACAATGCCTCCTCCTCTTTTCTGTTACACCTGCTAAAAACCAGCAAGATTATCACAGTCAAATATTCCCAAAAGTACTTTGAAAGTACTTTTGGATGAACAAGCTTTTTACTCAAAAATTCTATGTTAAAACTAGTTTTAAAGAAACAGAAAAAGAACCAAGGAAAGAAAGATTTCCTTGGGATCTTGGCCTGCTTTTTGGGCAGCCAATATGAAACACTTAAATTTATGAATATAAATTTTTAGATTCTAAGGAAACAACCATGCATTCAACAAGATTTATATCTACTTTCACAGCCTTGAAAAATGACAATTTTCCCTAAAACTAGATCTAGAATGCTTGTAAAAATTTCTTTAGGAATGAGATCTAGTTTTATGAGATTTAAGGCAGCAAGATATATGTAAGATGAACTCTAAAATTGATAGAACTAAACAAATTTAAAGCTACAAAACAAGTAACCAGACTGATTTTGAAGAAATTTGAACGAAGAAGAGGAGAGGAAGAGCTCTTGCTACCGGGGAATGGATCTGCAAAGGACACTAGTTAGTGGAATGCCGAGGGATAATGCCTTCACAAAAAAGTTGGATGCCCAGTGGAGTCAAGCTAGATCCACATTTTGTGCAACCCCTGTTACCTGAAAACTAACAAACAATCCTACACAAAACCTTGTGAGAGCTGGATAGAAAAATATGAAGAACGAGAGGGATTACATGGAAATAAAATTATTTAAACATGTATGATTTGAATCTTTAAGAATATATACTATGAGGTATTGAAAAGCAAGTAATCTTACTTGTCGAGCTATACTCCTATTGATTCAGTTGAATCATTATTCCAGACATGATCTAGATGCAAAAATTGAGAGAAAGCCAACGGTAAAAAGTTGTAAGACAATGTTAAATCCACAGATATGAAAGCATTACATAGATTTGGACTCCAAAGCATCACTTTATTCCAATACCAAAAGATATTACACAGTATTACAACAGCAACATCTCCTCAATCCAACTCTAACTAGCTTGGAAGAGGCAGCCTGAGCTTTATTTATACAAAAAATATGAGATCCAGCCCATGGGGGGTGCAAATCCTAAGGAGATAGACCACTGTAGCTGAGGGAGAGTCCATCAATGCTGATCTAAAGCTGAACTGAGCCTCCACTGAGCCTACTTGTCAATCGGGGGGCTGATTGAGCTAACACATCAGCCCACAAACTAACACATCAATCCACAGAGTTCCAAGAGAGCCCACATGTGTGGAGGGGAGAGAGAGGGCATAATTCCCCATAAAGGATGCTGAAGATCAATTCTGGATCTATCCAGATCACCTCCTTTAGTCAAGGATTTGTCAGATCCAGTCAATCTGGTTAAGATCTGACTTATTTCAATCAAATCGGCTGAGAATCCACTGATCTAGGATTTTGGATTTGCTCCATTATTCATTAATTTATTAATTAAAATAATCAATAATTGATTTTTTGGGGTTTTCTGACCTAAGTGATGGAAAATCACTCAAAATGTGAAAAAGGTGGGTCCATGGGTTTACATGGTGCTCTTAGCTTGAAAATGAGCTCCTACATGACTGAAACTGATTATTTGGCCCACTTTTATTACAAAACCAATTTTTCCATTTAAACTATTAAAAAATAGCCTAAGTTTTGGAAAAATTAAAATTTAATAAAAAACACTAAAAAAAATTAAAAATTAAAAAAATGAAAAAAGCTAGGGGGGATTAGACATGTTCATATGACTCGACCATGATTCCTAGAATGTTTATAAATTAACACATAGACTCTAATAACCTAGGCCTAAATGCCAAGTCAACCACCCCAACTTTGGAGGTATTGAGTGAAAAACTCAAAAATTACCAGTCGTTTATTCAACAACCTATAATAACCAAGGAAAAAAACACCCTGGGATGATCGCATTGACAAATAAATTCTAAGAGACCGATTCTTTTACAGACACTATCATGCTAGAACATTTATTACAACTCCCCCAAGGTGGTATGAACATGTGATATAGTACAACAAAGTTTCCTAGAAACAAGACTGGAGGTCTTTTGAAGTACAAATAAGTTATGCTTGTCCGGTTCACCAGGCTCACTTGATAACAAACCACTAATTACAACTTAGGTGGTAACATTTTGGCTCCAACTATGGGATGTGTGTTTGATCTGGTCTTTAAGGCAAGGAGAGGATACGAGAACACCAGAATCTCTGGTTCATACACCCTGTAAAAACATCTCAACTTGACAAGAAAACCTCAGTAGTACAAGCTTTACATAGAAAACCAAATGAACCATTAAGATGATTTATTTAAACATATTAAATTTAACTAACTAATGAAAAAAATGTTTGATTATAGCTAAGTACAAAAAAAAAAATGCGGAAAGTAAATGCTCTTTCTCTAGGAGCTTATTTTCCTACTCTAAGCATGATATAAAAAGGGTTAAGTGTAATTAGAAATCCAATGTAACCACCTACGCATTTTATTAACATAAAAAAAAATTTCCTTGCCTTTGGTTACCAGCCAAACTAAGGATACTTTATTCAGAAAATGCAAACCTACATGATGATCCGGAAAGGGCGGGATGGATGGGAAATCATAGGCATGAATAATGTCATCAAACTTTCTTCAAAACTGGTAAGTGCTTGCGCAGGCTGCTTCTATCCATGACTGGACAGGGTTGATGTACAAATCAGAATGATGAGGAAGATTGACTACACCATCATACTGATCAGCAAGGCTTACCGAATGATAATTCAATGTATAAGCCACAAGTGGCTTCAAATCATGAGGAAACTCTATATGTGAAGATGATAGTTGAGACTGATATTCTACTAACTGCATCACATCTGTATTTTCACAACACTGCTTCTCCATGTCTTCATTATTGATACCTTTGTGTGGCTCTGCATGATATGACTCTGAATGTTCATATAAGAGTTTTGAATACTACTTTTCCATACTAGGATTTTCCAAGGTCTCCAGATCCATGCTTTCCTCTACGGAAGTATAGTAGATTGGAATTCCACAAATTTCTAAATAGACACTCCCCTTGCTGGATATAGCATAGATAGGATTCTTAATAAGATATCCACAAAAATCCCAATAGTCATTACCATCATCTGTGTTAGATGTGATGGATTCCCCATTGTTGATATCAAGTTTCGATATCAAGTTCTATTTGTCTTCATTATTGATACTAATATATGGCTCAGACTGATCATGTGGATAAACTGCATGCTCTTTTTTCATATCAAAGTTTCCCAAGGCCACATGGTCCATGCTCTCTCCTTTAGATATGCCATAGACAGAAAAATCAACAAAACCATCAAAAGTTTCTGGTTCATTATTTTCCTCTTTATTCATGTCAAATACTGGATTTTCCATGAATGTCCAGGACTCCTCATCAACATCATTGTAGGGGATAAGGGAGTCTTCGTCACTTGTATCATGCTCCAAGATATACTTGTCCTCATTTTCATACTCATCTTCTTTAGAGAAAAGGTCACAAGGCAGTAAACCTTCCATACTGTCATCATTATATGGAGAACACGTAGGAGTCCAATCATGTACATTACAGTTTTCATCATAAGTTTCACTATAAGATTCTGCAATGGTTTCATCCTTAGGTTTGTACTATTTAGCTGGTGAAAACAGGTAGGCCTGGCCTACCATGTATACATGATCAGGATCGCTTGAAGTTGTTTCCTGACTACTGAACTCGGGAAGTCCATGTTCCATGACTTGATTTGCAACATAACAAGTGCTTTCTTGGTGGAATTGTTCACAGGGTCTACACCATGGAATTACTTCTTCTACCATGTTAGCTAAGTCTAATTGGTTTGGAATCCTAGGCTCCTGCTGAGGAAATTTCTTTTGATACATCTAATTCTGCTTAGGCTGAAAGTTCCTAGGTCCATTATTTCTTTCCATTGTGATTATTCTATTGTGCATATGATTTAGTTGTGTGGACTAATTTTCCATAAGTTGGTTTTGACTAGTAACCAAGTCTTTTATCATGTCTATTACCTTTTCCATGGGATCTTTAGAGGCTCCCTTTTCTTCTGATTCAATGACTTTACCCTTCTCTTTGTTGTATGAAGTGTTTCCCCTAGTGTAACCTGGAAGGTTGGATTTGCCTGAAACTACATATTCTTTTCTATTTTCTCGGCCAATTCCTGAGTAGTTTTTAGATTGGCCGACTCTTTGTCTCTTAACTGGTGCCTCAAATCACCAGTGAAACCTTCGATGTAAGATATGAGGATGGAGGCATCCTTTGGCTTGATTTATTTAGGGAGCTCCGCAACCACACAACTGAACTTAGTGTTAAATTCATCCATGGTTTCATTCTCCATCTTCTTAATGTTATGAAGGGTAGCAAGAAAATGTATTGGTTCTTTCTTTTCTCCCCATTTCTTCTTAAAACCCTCTATGAATTCACTAAGATTTTTATATGAATCATCATCTAGGTCGAGGTACCATTCTTCAGCATCATATTCTAAGGATAAAGCAAAGAGCTTCATTTTGACATCGTCATGGTCATGGGCAGCATCATTGCAATAACTGACCAAGTCCTTTTCAAACTTTCGAAGGTGAGACTTGGCAGTGATGGCATTATTGCCCTGAAATATGGGGAGCTTCTTGATAGCATCTTTTGGAATGGCATGGGGAGCACCTGCTATTTGAGAAAAGTCAAGGGGTTTGAACAATTCCGTCATTTATTGAGATTGGTGAACATGACTCTCTACAAATATGTGATGGATATCTGAGAGCGATTGGTCTCCTAAATTTTCAAGGTTTCTACGAGAAGTCTGCATATTCAATCTTTCCCTAATAAACCTTTCAAGATCGAGGAGAGGATTGAATAATTGATGGTGGTTTCTTTGGGTAGAAATTCTTAGAGGGATGTTAGACAGTGAAGTCGCCAAATGGATCAAGTTTAATTTTTATGTTTTTTAAAGACAAGATCAATCAATTTTTTTTTCATCTTTTTAGTTGCTTAGAAAAAAGTTAAGCTAAGTCGTACCTGGGAATAAAAATATTTATCCCCGGCAACGGTACCAAAAAGTGTTTTTACCTTTTACACACCTGGGTCATGTTGCCACCTTTTCACACATCTGGATCACGTGGCAGAAATCTTCAAGCCACTCGGTGTGTCCTTGGGGGCAAGTCTCGAGTCAAGGCTGTCACCTTGTTCTTGACTCCTCCGTTTAGGCTCAACTCCTAATGGAGCCAAGGGGGGTAGACCCAATTAAGTTACTAAGGATGATTACTTAGTGTGATGATGTTAAACTAAATCAGTTACTTAGGAGTTCGAAAATTTTAACTATAGACAATTGAAGATGACAAGATACGAAAATAACACACGAAAGCACAAAGCTGATAAACAATATATATGTGAAGAAAAAAAGACCAGTGCCTTAATAATGGAGTCAAATCGAAGAGATCAGTGTGCTTGCATGTGTTCGGAGTGAATGTTTTGCAATTGCATCTTGGTATGTTTTAAGTTAAAATTTGAGTATGAATTGATTAAATTAGGCTAAAAGGGGGACTCTAGATATACCCGAGAGTACTTGGGGTATGTCCAAAACAAAACCTATATGGCTACCCGCAAGGAATATGTGGGATGAAATGGAGTCTCTGGGGCTATGTTCGTAATGCACCCATTAGGGTGTGACAGAGATCGGTGCCCCGAGGTCACTTTTCAGTAGGTTCCCGCTTCCTTTGGGTATTTTGCCACCGTAAAGGTTTGATCGAGGTGTTGGATTTTCACCTGATGGTTTGTTAATTGGGGAGGGTGAGTCCTAATTATGCTAGTCACCCAAGTGCTTTTGATATAGCTTGACTAATCGGATGAACCGCAGCCAAGTGCAGAGCATACACACTGGAGTCTTGTAAATTTTAATAAGTTTTTAAGAGATGTGTTCTTGTTTAAAAGAAAAGCCTCCAAGAACCTCTTTCGATCCAAGTGGATCTCAATCAGGGAATCAAGGAGGGGTTAATTTTAAAGCTGCTGATAAACAAATGATAGAAAAAATGACACAACTACACAAATCTGGTTTTCTGATTAATCCTACCATGAATCTCTTTCCCCTTTCGGGTCACTCGGGAAATCGTGGGGTAAGTATTATGATTACTTTTGAAAGTAAGATATGGAATATGGAATTAACAAAAAGATCAAATATACTACCATGCAAATTAGATCAATTCTAGTAAAAGGAAATAAGCAGAAAACAACGAAAATGGCATCGATGCGAATCCCCCCAGGGGGGATGGGGAATGGGCTCGAAAGAGCCTATTCAAAGGATGATTTTATTATAGATGTTACAATATTAAATCACTGATAAAACATAGCTTTCTTGGTCCTTATATAGGCTGAAACCAAGATATTATAGTTTATACAAAAAATTTACAAATTATGTGACAAAAGAGAGACCCCTGGGGGGATTTGAGCGCTCCAAAAGCCACTTTGGACAGAAGATTCCTTTCTTCTTTATTAGAACTGATAAATTACAGCGAGTGAGTTAGAATAACAAATTCCCAAAATCACTTTAAGAGTACCTTTGGGTCAGCCTACTTTATCTCAAAAAATAATGAAATTAAACTAGCTAAAACAACAAACAGGGAACCAAGGAAAGCAAGCTTTCATTGGGATCTTGGCTTGCTGTTTGTGCAGCCAATTAAAAGCACTGATATTGTAGAATATTGAAATTATCGAACAGCAAAAGAAACTACCTTAACAGCAAGCTATGAATTTTTCAATAAACTACTTGCGAAACTAAGGCAATTTTAGCTAGATCTCTTGAATTTGAAATTTATGTGCACAATGAAACTAAGATCTAGAAGTTTGAAGGGATCTTGCTAATTAGATCTATGTATGATTTTCTTGATGAGATATATCATACTTAAAAAGAAACCTTAAAGTAACAGTTTGAGGAAAGTTTAATAATTTTTAAAGGAGGAAGAGAGAGAAAGAGTGTTTGAAGCCTGGGAATGTTGGGCTTTGGATTCTGATTTGGTGGAACACCAAGGGACTATGTCATTCATAAGATACTGAAGATGAGGAAGATTCAAACCAGCTCAACCTATTCTACAAGCGAGATCACCTGCAACTTGAAAACCCTTGCACAAACAGATGGTTAAAACAGAGGTGCTGCCGAAGGAGATGATGGGAAAGCATGAAATTAAACTTAAAATACATACAAATCCAATAGATCTAGAACAAGCAGCAGTAAGAGCATAAATAAAACTAGAATAAACTCTTACCCTAACAGGAGGGAGCTCTCTCCTTCAAGGCCAACCATTAACCGGCAAAGCAATGATAAACAAAAGCAAATTATACCTCATAAGCATTTGACAATCAACATCCACACATGAAGAGCATTACACCATAGATCTTGCCTCCAAAGCTTCTTTATTCCAGAATGAAAAAAAAATACAGTACAAGAGCAACAGCACCTCAATCTAGTTCTAACTAGCTTGGAAGAGGAGGCTGTGCCTGGATATATACAATTTACAGGCCATCCAGCCTAGGGGGGTGCAATTACTCATGGAATCAAGTGAAATAAACTGATGGAGATTCCATCAATCCCTGATCTATGTCTAGCTGAGCCAGATCTAAGTCTCACTGAGTGCAACTGTCAATTGGGGGGCTGATCTGACTGACACCTCAACCTGTTGACTGAAGAATCCACCAAAAATCATCCAGTTGAGCCAAGAACGTGTTGAGGAGAGAGAGAGGGCGAAATTCCCCATAAAGAATGCTCAAGATCAACTCTGGATCTGATTTGATCACCTCCTTCAGTCAAGGATTTGTCAGATCCAGTCAATCTGCTTCAGATCTGACTTATTTCAATCAAATCGGCTGAGAATCCATTGATTTATTGATTTTGGATTTGCTCCATTATTCATCAATTTATTAATTAAAATAATCAATAATTGATTTTTGGGGCTTTCCTGACCTGAGTGATGGAAAATCACTCAAAACTAGGAAATAGTGGGTCCATGGGTTTACATGGTGCTCTTTGCTTGAAAATGAGCACCTACATGACTGAAACCGATTATTTGGCCCACTTTTATTACAAAATCAATTTTTCCAATTAAACTATTAAAAAATAGCCTAAGTTTTGGAAAAATTAAAATTTAATAAAAAACACTAAAAAAAACTGAAAAATTGAAAAATTGAAAAACACCTAGGGGGACTTAGACATGTTCATATGACTCAAAAATGATGGCTAGCATGCTTATACATTGACACATAGACTCTAATAACCTCAATAGGCCTAAATGCCAAGCCGACCACCCCAACTTTGGAGGTATGGAGTGAAAAACTCAGAAATTATCAGTCGTTTATTCAACAACCAATAATAACCAAGGGAAAAAACACCCTGGGCTAATCGAATTAACAAATGAAGTCTAAGAGACCGAGTCTTTTACAGACACTATCATGCTAGAACATTTATTACAATTCCCCCATGGGGTATGAACATGTGATATGATACAACAAAGCTTCCCGGAAGCAAGACTGAAAGTTCTCTGAAGTCCGAACAAGTTATCCCTGTCCGGTTCACCAGGATCACTTGATAGAACACCACTAAGTACAACTTAGGTGGTAACATTTCGGCTGCAACTGTGGGACGTGTGCTCGATCTGGTCTTTTGAGGCAAGGAGAGGATACGAGAACATTAGAATCTCTGGTTGAGATACCCTGTAAAAACATCTCANATTCCGGCTGCAACTGTGGGACGTGTGCTCGATCTGGTCTTTTGAGGCAAGGAGAGGATACGAGAACATTAGAATCTCTGGTTGAGATACCCTGTAAAAACATCTCAACTTGACAAGAAAAACCTCAGTAGCACAAGTTTTATAAAAAACCAAACGAACCATTAGGCTGATTTATTTAAACAAAATAAATGTAACTAACTAAAAGAAGCAAAGTTTTATTATAGCTAAGTAGAAGTGCAGGAAGTAAATGCTCTCTTTCAAGGAGCTTATTTTCCTACTCTAAGCATGATATAAAAAGGGTTAAGTGTAATCATAAATCCAATGTAACCACCTAAGAATTTTATTAACATAAAAAAAATTCTCCTTGTCTTTGGTTACCAGCCAAAGTAAGGATACTTTATTCAAAAAATGCAAACCTGCGTGATGATCTAGAAGGGGCGGGATGGATGGGAAATCATAG
>LPNX010803592.1:1668572-1745444 GCA_001517045.1 Pseudotsuga menziesii
ACCGAGGTGCTCTCGAAGGAGATGATTGGAAAGCATGCAATTAAACTTAAAATACATACAAATCCAATAGATCTAGAACAAGCAGCAGTAAGAGCATAAATAAAACTAGAATAAANACCGAGGTGCTCCCGAAGGAGATGATTGGAAAGCATGCAATTAAACTTAAAATACATACAAATCCAATAGATCTAGAACAAGCAGCAGTAAGAGCATAAATAAAACTAGAATAAACTCTTACCCTAACAGGAGGGAGCTCTCTCCTTCAAGGCCAACCATTAACCGGCAAAGCAATGATAAACAAAAGCAGATTATACCTCATAAGCATTTGACAATCAACATCCACACATGAAGAGCATTACACCATAGATCTTGCCTCCAAAGCTTCTTTATTCCAGAATGAAAAAAAAATACAGTACAAGAGCAACATCACCTCAATCTAGTTCTAACTAGCTTGGAAGAGGAGGCTGTGCCTGGATATATACAATTTACAGGCCATCCAGCCCAGGGGGGTGCAATTACTCATGGAATCAAGTGAAATAAACTGATGGAGATTCCATCAATCCCTGATCTATGTCTAGCTGAGCCAGATCTAAGTCTCACTGAGTGCAACTGTCAATCGGGGGGCTGATCTGACTGACACCTCAACCTGTTGACTGAAGAATCCACCAAAAATCAACCAGTTGAGCCAAGAACGTGTTGAGGAGAGAGAGAGGGCGAAATTCCCCATAAAGAATGCTCAAGATCAACTCTGGATCTGATTTGATCACCTCCTTCAGTCNTAGATCTGATTTGATCACCTCCTTCAGTCAAGGATTTGTCAGATCCAGTCAATCTGCTTCAGATCTGACTTATTTCAATCAAATCGGCTGAGAATCCATTGATTTATTGATTTTGGATTTGCTCCATTATTCATCAATTTATTAATTAAAATAATCAATAATTGATTTTTGGTGCTTTCTGACCTGAGTGATGGAAAATCACTCAAAACTAGGAAATAGTGGGTCCATGAGTTTACATGGTGCTCTTAGCTTGAAAATGAGCACCTACATGACTGAAACCGATTATTTGGCCCACTTTTATTACAAAATCATTTTTTTCCAATTAAACTATTAAAAAATAGCCTAAGTTTTGGAAAAATAAAAATTTAATAAAAAACACTGAAAAAAACTGAAAAATTGAAAAATTGAAAAACACCTAGGGGGACTTAGACATGTTCATATGACTCAAAAATGATGTCTAGCATGCTTATACATTGACACATAGACTCTAATAACCTCAATAGGCCTAAATTCCAAGCCGGCCACCCCAACTTTGGAGGTATGGAGTGAAAAACTCAGAAATTATCAGTCGTTTATTCAACAACCAATAATAACCAAGGGAAAAAACACCCTGGGCTGATCGAATTAACAAATGAAGTCTAAGAGACCGAGTCTTTTACAGACACTATCATGCTAGAACATTTACTACAATTCCCCCATGGGGTATGAACATGTGATATGATACAACAAAGCTTCCCGGAAGCAAGACTGAAAGTTCTCTGAAGTCCGAACAAGTTATCCCTGTCCGGTTCACTAGGATCACTTGATAGAACACCACTAAGTACAACTTAGGTGGTAACAGGTCACATGGCAGAAATATTCAAGCCACTCCTCCATTTAGGCTCAACTCCTAACAAAGCCAAGGGGGGTAGACTCTATTAAGTTACTAAGGCAAAAATATTTAGTATGATGATGGTATTAAGGAGTATGTTTCTTAGGATTTTTGACTTAACAATTGTAAACAACAAATAACCAGATAAGATAATCACAAGTAAGCACGAAATGACACACAATCGCATATAGATTGAAAGAAATAAACAGCTGACCAGTGCCAAAAATGGAGTCGAAAATATTTTAAGAGTGTTTGCAAGTGCTGAAATAAATGTTGTGCAATTGTATCTTGGTTAATTTTAAATTAATGTGAAGATGAGTAATTTAACTTAGGCGAGGGGACTCTAGATATACCCAAGGGGTACTTGAAGTATGTCCAAAACTAAACCGTCACAGCTACCCACAAGGAATATGTGGGATGAATGGAGTCTCTGAGGCTGTTGTTCATAATGCACCCGAAGGTGTAACAGAGATCGACACCCTGAGCTCACTTTTCAGGATTTCTCGCTTCCTTTGGGTATTTTGCCACCGTAATGGTTTGTTCAAGGCCTTGGATTCTTGCCTGAGGGTTTGTCGATTTGGGGAGAGTGAATCCTAATTATTCTGGTTACTCAAGTGCTTTTGATGCAACTTGACTGATCGAACAAACTGCAGCCAAGTGCAGAGCATACACACCGAAGTCTTTCTTGTTTTTAGTAAATTTTAAAAGAGGTGTTCTTGTTAAAAAAGAAAACCCTCCAAGAACCTCTTTCGGTCCAAGTGGACCTCAATTGGGGAATCAAGGAGGGGTTAATTTTATTATGATTACTAAAACAAATGATGATAATAGATGAATCATAAACAGATAAGCAAACCACAATTTTCTAATTAGACTACCACAACCCTTTCTTCACCTTTCGGCTCAAAAGGAGGCTCATGGGGTAAGTATTAAAATTAATTTGAAACAAACAGATATGGTATGGCAATGATTGTAAGTCAAAGTATGCTTCCCTATATATTAGACCTACACTAGATTAAAAAAATATGAACAAAAAGTAAAAATGACACAGACGCAAATCCCCCAAGGGGGGATGGTTAAAGGCTCGAAAGAGCCTATTCGAAGAGATTTTCCTTTTTATTAGCAGAGATTACAATATCAGCAAACTAAAATTAATCCACTTCGTCCTTATATGGAATGAGACCAAAGGTTTACAAATTTGCAAAAATTTGAAATTTTTGGAAGACGGAGACCCCCTGGGGGGTTTTGAATGGTCTAAAAATGCTACCCAAATAGTGCCTCCTCCTCTTTTCTATTACACCTGCTAAAAACAAGCAAGCTTATCACAGTCAAATATGCCCAAAAGTACTTTGAAAGTACTTTTGGATGAACAAACGTTTTACTCAAAAATTCTAAGTTAAAACTAGTTTTAAAGAAAGGGAAAAAGAACCAAGGAAAGCAAGCTTTCCTTGGGATCTTGGCCTGCTTTTGGAGAAGCCAATATGAAGCACGTAAATTGCTGAATATAAATTTTTAGATTCTAAGGAAACAACCATGCATTCAACAAGCTTTAGATCTACTTTTATAGCCTTGAAAAATGACAATTTTCCCTAAAACTAGATCTAGAATGCTTGTAAAAATTTATTTAGGAATGAGATATAGTTTTATGAGATTTAAGGTAATAATATCTATGTAAGATGAAATTTGAAATTGATAGATCTAAACCAATTTAAAGCTGCAAAACAAGTAACCGGACTGATTTTGAAGAAATTTGGAGGAGGAAGAGGAGAGGAAGAGCGCCTGCTGCTGAGGAATGGATTTGCAAAGGAGATTAGTTAGTCGAATGCCGAGGGACAATGCCTTCATAAAATAGTCGGATGCCCAGTGGATTCAAGCTAGATCCATAGTTTTTCCAACCCCTATTACCTGAAAACTAACAAACAATCCTGCACAAAACCTTATGAGATCTGGATAGAAATATATGAATAAAGAGAGGGATTACATGTAAATAAACTTATTTTAACATGTATGATCTGAAACTTTAAGCATATATACTATGAAATATTGAAAATCAAGTAATCTTAATTGCCCAACTATACTCCTATTGATTCAGCTGAATCATTAAGCCAGATAGGATCCAGATGTAGAAATTGAGAGAAAGCAAACAACAAAAAGCTGCAAGACAATGTTAAATCCACACATATGAAAGCATTACACAGATTTGTCCTCCAAAGCTTCACTTTATTCCAATATAAAAATATATTACATAGTATTACAACAGCAACAGCTCCTCAATCCAACTCTAACTAGCTTGGAAGAAGCATCCTGAGCTTTATTTATACAAAAAATAGGAGATCCATCCCAGGGGGGTGCAAATCCCAAGGAGACAGACCACTGCAGCTGAAAGAGAGTCCATCAATGCTGATCTGAAGCTGAACTGATCCTCCACTGAGCCTACTTGTCAATCGGGGGTCTGATTGAGCTGACACATCAACCCATAGACTGGCACATCAATCCATAGATCTTCCAGGAGAGCCCACACGTGTGGAGGAGAGAGAGAGGGTGTAATTCCCCATAAAGGATGCTAAAGATCAGCTCTGGATCTGTCCATATCACCTCCTTCAATCAAGAATTTGTCAGATCCCGTCAATCTGGTTCATATCTGACTGATTTCAATCAAATCGGCTGAGAATCTACAAATCTATATTTTTTTATTTGCTCCATTATTCATCAATTTATTAATTAAAATAATCAATAATTGATTTTTTGGGGTTTTCTGACCTGAGTGATGGAAAATCACTCAAAACCTAAAAAAAGTGGGTCCATGGGTTTACATGGCCCTCTTAGCTTGAAAATGAGCACCTACATGAATGAAACTAATTATTTGTCCCACTTTTATTACAAAACCAATTTTTCCATTTAAACTATTAAAAAATAGCCTAAGTTTTGGAAAAATTAAATTTTAATAAAAGACACTAAAAAATTAAAAAATTAAAAAACCTAGGGGGACTTAGACATGTTCATATGACTCGAACATGATGCCTAGCATGTTTATACATTGACACATAGACTCTAATAACCTCAATAGGCCTAAATGCCAAGCCGACCACCCCAACTTTGGAGGTATTGAGTGAAAAACTTAGAAATTATCAGTCATTTATTCAACGACCAATAATAACCAAGGGAAAAAACACCCTGGGCTGATCGGATTGACAAATAAATTCTAAGAGATCGAGTCTTTTATAGACACAATCATGCTAGAAAATTTATTACAACTCCCCCAAGGGGGTATGAACATGTGATATAGTACAATAAAGTTTCCCAAAAACAAGACTGAAGGTCTTCTGAAGTCTGAACAAGTTATGCTTGTCCGGTTCACCAGGCTCACTTGATAAGAAACCACTAAGTACAGCTTAGGTGGTAACACAACTGTACCCTTCAGGTACCTCAGAATATGCTTTGCAGCAATCAGGTGAACATGTCTAGGATATGTCAGGAACTGGCTCAATGTGTTCACAACAAAGAAATATCTAGTCTTGTATTCATCACGTACATCAATGATCCAATTATCTGGAAATACATCGTAGCATCAACCGATTATGATGAAGCATCACTCAATAGCTTCATATTCGATGCCATAGGTGTGGTCATGTCCTTGCAGTCCATCATCCTGAATATCTTCAGGATATCTACCGCATACTTCCCTTGTTCCAGGGAGATTCCATCTGTATTTTGCCACATCTCCATGCCTAAAAAGTAATACATCATACCCAATTCCTTCATTTCAAACTCAGCATCAAGCTTCCTCTTTCTATCAGCAATCAACCCATCCATACTTGTTACAAATAGATCATCTATATACAGTAGGAGTATCACTGGGTTCCCTTATTCAATCTTGTAGTAAAGATTGGAATCTGCTTTACTCTAGGTAAATCCCAAACTAGATAGGAAGCTATCAATTCTACCATACCATGTCCTGGGTTCCTGTTTCAAACCGTACAGGGATTTCTTCAATTTACACATATGAGTTTCCATGTCATGTGTCTCAAACCCGAGTGGCTGCTCCACTTACACTTCCTCTTCTACTACACCATTCAAGAAAGCTGTCTTGACATCCATTTGGTGTATCTTCCATTTCATCATTGCAACCAAAGCAAGTACTGATCTGATGGAAGTGTATCTGGCTACAAGCGCAAAAGTTTCTTCATAATATATTCCTTCTTTCTAGGAGAAGCCACAAGCCACAAATCTTGCTTTATATTTCTCTATGCTACCATATGCATCATGCTTGATCTTGTAGATCCACTTGGAAGTCATGACAGACTTCCCCTTTGGTCTAGGGACAACATCCCAGACATCATTCTTCATGATCGATTGGTACTCCTCAATCATAGCATCCTTCCATTCTTTCTTCTCTATCGCTTCTTCATAGTTGGAAGGTTCTTTATCAATGATGTCACATAACAGGGCTACATAACTGGAGCAGGACCTAGTTCATTTCCTCTCTCTCTATATTTTTTCTAGAGCCCCATATCTTTCTGCACCTTGGATAGCCTCTCATAACCATGTAGGTTTCCTCTTGCAAGGACTCTTCTCTTGGGGTGGATCTACAGGTTCATGGGGTTCTTCTATTTCTCGATCTTCATCTTGATTTGCATCGTTCATAGTTGTATTTTGAATTTTGGGTATTTCTGTTTCTTCAGAGTCTTCAACTGGTCTCTTTCTAGATTTGTTGTAAGCTGAATCTTCGTCAAATCTTACATCTCTACTTATGTCGATCTTCTTGAATCCTGGGAAGTATATTTTGTAAGATTTTGAGCTTTCGCTGTATCCCACAAATATACCCTTCTTTCTGGAAGGATCTAACTTTGTTCTCTTTTCTTTTGGAATGTGTATGTATATAGGACAGCCGAATATGCTGAGATGGCTGACTTCTGGTTTCTTGCTGAAAAAAACTTCTTCAGGTGTCTTGTTCTTGAGTTCTCTGTGTGGAGTACGGTTTTATACACACACCGCTATTTTGGAAGCTTCTGCCCATAGATGCATGGGAAGATCTTGATCATGAATCATGGCCCTTGCAGCTTCCATGATTATTCTATTCTTCCTTTCTGCAACCCCATTCTATTGTGGATTATATGGAGTGGTGAAATCCCTCTTAATCCCTAAATCTTTGCATAACTCTTTGAATTCATTTGATGTGAATTCTCCGCCATTATCTGATCGAAAGGTCTTGATCTTCTTTTCTGTGTGGTTCTCGATCAAGGTTTTGAATTCCCTGAACTTGCTGAATACTCCATCTTTGTTCTTTAATAAGTATATCCATGTCTTCCTAGAAAAATCATCAATGAAAGAAACATAGTACACATACCTGCTTAATGAACTGGATGACATTGGGACGCATACGTTGGAGTGAATGATTTCCAAGATTCCTTTTGCCTTTCTCTCACTACTTGGAAATGTCTTCTTTGTGTTCTTTCCTTTCGCACATCCTTTGCAGACACCGTCATGTTTTGTTTGTATTTCTATAAGACCTTCAACAACTTTGCTTGCAAGTGGTAGTGCCCTATAGTGCACATGTGCAATCCTTCTGTGCCAAAGTTCATTTGGCTCTACTAAGTCATGGACCAAAGCCTATTTTGGCTGGCCGTTCAATTTGTATAGTCCTCCCTCTTGCTCTCATATTACTACTACATCATCTATAGTCTTTCCCTTTGGCCACATAAGGACTCGGCCATCTACAGATGCAACTCTCATGCCTTTTGCATCTAATGTAGATATGGAGAGGAGGTTCTTATTTAGTCCTAGTACAAATAATACATCCTTCATCTTCATAGAATTTCCAATGTCTATTTTATAGGAGGATTCACCACTACCTTTTATTGGATATTGATAGGCATCCCCAAGTTTCACCTTGTGGGGTGACTCATGTTCTGATAGTTTCACAAATGATTCTTTGAATCCTGTCATATGTTTGGAGGACCCACTATCTATAAGCCAATCATTGCTTCCATGTGAGATAGTTCTTCTGAGAGAAGAAATCAAAACATATTCTTCATCACTTGAAGAGTCATCACTTTTTTGTCTGACTTTCTTCTTGGAAGGTTCATCATCCTCTACAACATGAGCATGATGTCTTCTCTAGTTCTTCTTCTTCTTGTGGGAGTTCCTTTTGTTTCTAGGACAATTTCTGGCATAGTGTCCTATCTCATCAGAAGTATAACATCTGAGTTGAGTTTTTCTGGAGGGAGGATGCTTACCTTTAGAATGATGATAGTCCCTTTTGTTTTTCTTGGAGTGTATTGTGAGAGCTTGATCTTCACTTCCCATCTTTTATTCTCGGGATGCTACTCGAGATTCTTCTTGTGAGCATTCCTCCCATAGTCTACTAAAGGTGACTAGCTTTCTTCTAGCACAAATCCATTGAATAAAGGAGTCCCATGATCTAGGGAGACCATTCAAGGTGGTCATTACAATATCTACTTTCTCCACTTCTTCATCCACTGCTTCAAGTTGTTCTTTGATCTGGGAGACCCTTGTGAAGTATGACACTATTCTCTCTACATTCTGGATCTTCACATTCTTCAACTAGTTCCTCAAAGTCATCTTCTGTTTTATGTTCTTTCCTTCAAGCAGTTTGTTCAGGGCCTCAAGCATAGCTTTAGGTGTCTTTTGGGAGGACACCTATGGTATGAGGTGATCCTTGATTGAATCAGAAATAATCCTCTTAGCCATGACCAATTTCTTCTTGTGTAAAGCTTTAGCCTCATCTCCCTCTGGAACTGAAACCTCTTCAGTGATGTAAGAGTCCAACTCATTTTCTTCCAGGACCAAGGAGATCCTATACTTCTAGGCTCGGAAGTTATCAACTCCCTCAAGATTTTCATCAAGCTTGGTATGATGAGACATCTTAACTGAGAACCTCAAATGGAAATACAGAAGATTTAGATCTTACTAGGTTAAGATGTCGGATCTGGATCTGGAGCTGAATTTCTGCAAAGCTGGTTCAGGAGCATATTAGGGTTTGACTTTCCTAGAGTTCTGTCCAACCAAATACTTTGATCTTGATCTCTAAACTTCGATTTTGGGGAGGATATCAGTCCAATCCTGGGCTCACTCAAAAATTCCACTTCTGTGGAAAGCCCTAATTTCTAGCAGTAGTGTCGGGTCAAAAAACTGAAAATGCTCAGAATCAGATTCTGCTTCGATAGAAAGATGTGCCCTAGAGAGGAGAGTTAGCCCAACCTCCTTTTGCTTAAAATTTGTGGAGAGATATCCAAAAAGTAGGAAGCCCTAGTTTTCGCAGCTGCACAGTGTCTTGTTCTCAGGTTAGCTCTGATACCATGTCAGATTTTTATCATTCAAGCTAGCATTATCTTAGGATCTTTAACTAAGAGAATAACAAGCACAACAATCAAACAAGAGACAATAGACACAAATATTTTCCTTGGGGAAACCATAAAGGAGAAAACCTCGCAACTTCCTAAGAGATAGAATCAACACCAAAAGTAAACCCAAAAACAGTAAGATGATCTCCCGACAGCAGTAGTCTCTCTCTCTCTCTTGTCCCAACAACTTCTTCTCTCTCAGTTATGTGCTACAATTGAGTGTGAGTGAATGTGTGATAAATAGAGAGGCTCACTCTCTATTTATATTAATTCCTGACTTGGCAATAACTCACTGGGGCCAATTTCTCCAGGAGAGTCTAATAACCCTAGGTCCCCACAACTGCGGGGACTTTAACCATTGATCAATAAGGAGGGTTACCCACTATGATTTTACATGACTTGTTTACATTATTGAATCTCCTGATAGGATCATCGGGGAATGACATGACTCAATTACATTAGAGATACTTCCCGGAACAAACATCGGGGTACAATACATAAAATATACAAGTAAATACATTCTGAAGTTACAAATACATCAACACTGCCTTCACTTCCTGGACTTGACTTTGTTTTTCAGAATGTCTGGATGCTTCTCTTTGTATTTGTGCTATTTTGTTCTCCAATAGATTGTTTTTACTCTAAATCTTCTCGAACGTTTCATCTTGTGAACTTTTGACCTCTTTTAACTTTTCGATTTCTTTCTCTAGTTCTTGATTACGATTTAGAAGGCATTGATTTTCTTCTTGTTTTTTCAGGACTTTTCCTTCGATGTATTCATTTGAGTTGTCTGCCTTCTTGGTACTCTTTAACTTCTTGATCTTCGTAACTAATAACTTATTATGATTTCTTAATCGGTATATTTCTTTAGTATTACTTGTTAATGTGTTATAGAATTTTATAATTTCCAACTTGTGTGCTTTTTTTGAGTCTTCCTCCTTTTGCTAGAGTTCCTCAATTTGTTGCTGAAGGCGGCAATTCTTTGCTTCTTGGCATCTTACTTTTTTCTGAATTTGTGTGATTTTTTCATCTTTGTCCTTCATGATTTTGTTTAATCATTTTATTTATTCGTTATTATCGATTGTATATTTCATGATTTTTTGGTTCTGTAGATTATGATTGGTATATTGTTGACTCATTAATTCCTTAGAAATATCCAGCTTCATCATGTCAAATACTTTGTGAATTGCTACTTGTAGTTGGGACTGCAATTCTAATTTAGACTTTGCCATAATTCCTGACTTCTTGTCTTCTTTGATTTTGACTTGTTTTTCTTGACTTTTGTAATTTAATAATTGTAGTTAATACAATTATTGAGTAATAATAATAATAATAATAATATTTTTCTTTTTCTTTTTGAAGGTTGATAAGTACTTCTTGTAGATTGGCTGGTTGTGAGGAATGATTGTTACCTTCCCCACCTAAGTTCAAATCTCACTTGCTTCTTAGTAGTTATTATTATGCACTTTTATATTCAAACCCAAAACCACTTTAAGAAACCAGGCGTGGTTTCACTTTTACACTAAATGAAGCGAATATTTATTCACTTCACACAATCAAATATTACCATAACATATGGAATATTCAATAAGCCATTACTATGAGTAATATATATTAATAAATTGATGATAAGTGATAAGTTACAATTGAGGATCCACTATTTATATTTTGGCGGAATACCATTTCATTAAGAGTCATGTCTTTTCGTAAAGACATTATTAATTATTATTATTATTATTTTATTATTATTATTATTGTTTGTTGTTATTATTGTTATATATACATGATCCGGATTTATACAGGAATGCAACAAAATACACAAATAACCATAGAAACAGAGATGTAGCAGAAATAACACTTCATTTCATTAATCAAAGAACTGAAACTTGTTTACATATAGAATGGAAATAAACTAGCTAGAGTGTTGGTAGCTTATCTCTGAGAAGAGATGTGGTGGCTACATGCCTCTGAACTCTGTGTTACAATGAGGCTCAAAGGGCTATATATTATTGAGAAACAATGGAAACCCTACACATCCAAAAACCTAACCCTAGGAGGTGAAACGCCAGAATGTGGGCCCCGTTGGGTAACTTGGTACATCAATTTCCTGGGGTCGTAACTTTACCATACTACCTTTGTTTGACGTGCATGATACATCGTTAGAAATATTTGTTCAAGGAATACATCCATATATAACAAATATTATGTCTAGAATGGACTCATATTTTCCTAAGCATTCGATGCCGAAAAAACATCGTTTAGGGCCTCAAAACGGCTCCGAAAGTTTAGGACCCGAAAACTGCCAAAAATAGTAAATTGTGCTACAATTAAGGAAACTAGAAAACTGAAAGAAATAATGGTGGGGGTCCAAGTGTAATAGGTGGGTGGCCACCAATATCCTCCTGGATCAATATATGTTGACGTTTATTATTATTTATCAATCTACTTGCTGCGCTAAATCGAATACCTCTGAAAA
This sequence comes from Pseudotsuga menziesii, assembly GCA_001517045.1. Classification (NCBI taxonomy): domain Eukaryota; kingdom Viridiplantae; phylum Streptophyta; class Pinopsida; order Pinales; family Pinaceae; genus Pseudotsuga; species Pseudotsuga menziesii. Next base: position 1,680,060 of record LPNX010803592.1, read on the forward strand.
AATAGATAATCAACATGCAACTAATGAGACAGAATTGCTTATAGAAAAAGCACTGGCTAAAAAACGAACCAAAATGTTCACCCAATTGAATGAGATTCTCACATGATTTTCTTCAACATCCGAAGGACTCTCGACGAGATCCAACTCCAACAAAACTAGTCCATTCAAGGTAAAAATGAATATGGACATACCAAATCTAGAATGAAAGATTGACGCGGAATATGTAGACAATTGGGTACAGCAACTAGAATCCTACCATTCTGTGAATCAACTCTCAAAAGCTGAAAATATCACCATTGCATCCTTAAAGATGTCAACCTTTGTGCACTGCTCATGGGAGAATTTATCGACAAAGATGGAGAAAGAAGAATACCCCATCAATACATGGGTAACATTTGTGAACACACCCAAAAAGAGTTCTACCCGCCCAAGTACCTTGAATAGCAGTATAATAGGTGGTAACAAATAAGGAAATGGAAAGACTAGTACGTACAGAGTTACACCAACGAGTTCTACCGACTCATGGCACGACTTGGTGTCTAAGAAGAAGAGAAATTACTTATCTTGAAGTACATAAGTGGATTTTCCCATACATTCAACAAGAGATGGAATTTTGTATTGTCAATACGCTTGCAGATGCATTCCACTATGCCAATAAGTTGGGATCCAAAAAAAGGAAAAGAACGCTTCGCAACCAAACCGACAGGATGACCATCCAACAAGAAGTCACCAGTCGACTTTGACAAGTCGATACACTCTTCTCAGCCAACTTCGACAAAGCAAGAGTTTGGAAAAAGAGCACTTTCAGAAATACAAATGCAGCAAACAACCCCCTATCAGTAAATGGTGTGGTTATCATAGTTCCTCTTGGCATGATACATCCACGATACATCTGAATGTAAAAACCAGAAGAATTTTTTGGAAAAATTTTCTACATCTGATTAAACTAACAAAATTATGATAGAATCTAACCAAGAAGCATCGACTCGTTTGACATCGACCTTGACAAATTTAGTAGCCTCAACCATCATCGACAAGAAGGAACGAGAGAGCCTATTCCATACACAAATCTGGGTTCAAAACAATTTGTTTCATTTGATTATGGACAATGGTATCCAAGAGAACTTTGGTTTTGAAAATATTGTGAAGACATTAGGTCTTGTCACCACTCCACATCTACAGCCATAAAACATTGATTGGATGAAGGATGGACAGGAACTAAGGATCACTAAATAATGCAAATTCGCCTACTTCATAAATCCTTTTGAAGATGAAGTACTATGTGACGTGGAACTGATATCCGTACTTGATTCCCTGTTTGGGAAACCTTACCTATGGGATCAACATGGGAACTATCAGTCATGGCCTTAGAAGGTGATTGTCAAAATACAAAACCAATGGTACATCACACTAGAACGGCGACCTACGCCAACGGTTGCAATGATATCTTCCAAACAAACAAAGAAGCTCATCAAGCATGCTCAGAAATTTGCGTTGATCATGATTAAGCATTTTCATTCAATGAAGACTATAGTAATGAGTCGACTCACTGACCAATTCAGCCCTCGACAATAGCATCATATCGACAACATCCTTGATGAGTACCAAAACATGTTTCAATATCCATATAGAGTACCACTACATTTACAGAAGATCCATTATCAAGAATGAAGAGATCCACCGACAAATCCAAGATTTGATTGACGAAGGTCATATCCGAACTAGCTCCTCTCCTTGTGGAAGTCCAGTTGTCCTCATATTGAAGAAATACAGGACTTGGAGCATGTTCATAGATTATAAGGCACTCAACAAGATTTTAGTGAAGAACATATACCCTCTGCCATGGATAGATGAACTCATCGACTGTATGAAAGGTGTTAAGTTCTTTATGAAACTCAACCTCAAATTGGGATATCATCAGATTTTGATCAAGTCCAGTTATGTATGGAAAAATTCTTTTAAGACCAAGGAAGGTTTGTTTGAATGGTTAGTCATGCCTTTCGGCTTAACCAATGCACTTGCAACCTTCATGAGATTTATGGATGCCATTCTTCAACCATTCATCAACAAGTTTTTCATTGTTTATCTTGACGATATATTAATTTCCAGTCGATCATGGGAAGAAAATGTCAAACAACTTCGACAAGTCCTTGACAGTTTCCAGCAACATCAACTCTATATAAATATGGACAAGTTTTCATTTGCGATGAACAACATCAAATATTTGGGGTATGTAATTGACTCTGTAAGAATTCACATTGATCCAGATAAAGTGCAAATCCTCAAAGATTGGCCCATTTCTCAAAACATTCATGAACTAAGAATTTTTCTTGGTTTAGTGAATTTCTATCGATGATTCATACTCGACTTCAATCACATATCCTAGCCTTTGAATTAGATGACTAAAGGAAATGGGAAAACTATCTTCAACTAGACAACAACACAACAAAAATATTTTGAACAAATTAAACACAAGGTCTGCACTTCACCAATACTTGCGTTACCTGATTTGCATTAGCCCATTTGATATTGAGATGAATGCATTAGACTATGCTTTAGGCACAATGATCACTCAGTCTGGTCACCTAGTTGCTTTTCATTCTGAAACTTTCAACGGCATCATTAGAAGGCATTTGACGTATGAAAAATAATTGTATGCCATTGTTCAAGCACTCAAGCAAAGGAGACACTATATTCTTGACAAGGAAACGGTTATCCTCACTGACCATAAGCCTTTATAGTTTTCCTCCCCCCAATCAAAGCTACACACAAATCGACAACTCAAGTGGATTAATCACCTATAACTATTCCAGCTGGTAATTAAGCATCAGAAAGGTAAATCCAATGTCGTCGCTGATTGTCTAAGTTGATTTCATGCCCCCCCCCCTCTCCCCGCCAAGAGAGTGGACACAACTCGACTTATAACTATCTAATCCAGAAAATATAGCCCCATTAACATAAGCATGAATAATGCATTGAAAATAAGATACANTCCCCTCCCCTCTACCCGCCAAGAGAGTGGACACAACTCGACTTATAACTATCTAATCCAGAAAATATAGCCCCATTAACATAAGCATGAATAATGCATTGAAAATAAGATACATACATATACATTCATAATGTTCAAAATAATTTATAAAATAAACACATTGCCGAGAATATACAAGAGACTACTTATCTTGATAATGAGCTTTCCCGCAACTAGCTATGTTGATGCAACGTTCCACCCAACCATAGGCCAGTGTGCTCATCAATCTCTCAGCACCACTTCCACCCCCGAGCTGGGCATCATTTCCAAAAGGAAATAGGGAACATCAGGCTCACACATAGCCAAATACACATCAAAGTTCACCCAATCCACTCTATAGATGGGTTTATCAAGCTGCTAAGGCAATGGCAAGGATGAATTTCTACACTAGTCAGCTCAACCACAGAGAAATGGATACCTGCACAAGATCTGTCCTGTCCTCCACAATACCTACACACCCAACATAAGGAATTATTCCCTTCACTACTACACAGTCCCTCAAGCCATACCTTCGCTTCCAATTATGTTCAAGGTGTGCAAACAAGATTATCCAGCCCCTCTTGATCCATTTGTGAGGTTCCTCCCTTCACTAGGTTTATCAAGCCAATTCTGGTCCTCTTCCACTCCTAACCAGTTCATACCAAAACAAAGGATGCACTTCATAGAAAAATACAAGTTCTGGGTTTGTAGAAAAACGTTTGGCAACCAAAAATGAAATCACAGGTGGGGAAATTGACCATGGGTGAGCAATTCAAATTCAGACACGTTTCTCTGGGCTTCACAAGGGCAAAAACGACCTCTTCAGACCCCCAATTCATGGATCTCTTCTCCCATTCACTGAGCAATACCAAAAAACAAATTTCTGGGTTTGGAGAAATGGAGGTAATGCAGGAATTACGCGAGGGAATGCACAGTAAGCTCCAGCTGCGTGAGGAATATAAGAACGCGGGTGAACAACAAGATGGGCATGCATTTCTTGGTGATAAATTTCCAAATAATTCAAAATTTGATTTCCCAAAACTGATGGCTTTTCCCCATACAAATTTTACTACCATACTCTTCAAATCCTAAGGCATTAACTACCTCAACCAATTTTTGGAAGAAATAAATGATTGGGATTATAAGACGAAAAAGTTAGTTGACAACTTTATGGATTCTCCCATTGACATTTGGATCAACCCTATTGGCTCAAAGGTTTGAATATTTTCCCTTCTTATTCCTTGTGAAAACATGATGCTAAATCCTATCCTCTCTCACATAATTTTTAAGGAACAATTTGGCTTCCTTAAAAATGGAAAATCCATGATTCCATTAGAGTGGTTTAGGAAAGCCTTCACTCCATAAAGCATAAAATACTAAAATCTATGGATATAAAAGTTGACTTTTTAAAATCTTTTGATTGGGTAAATTGGCTCTATATGCACCTTCTCCTTTTAGATTTAGTGTTTCAAGTTCCCTTTGTATCATGATTAATGAGTTCTATCTCTTTGGTCTCCCTCTTGGGCTTAATTAATGGATCTACCTCCAACCTTGAGAGAGGACTTATCCAAGGGTGCTCATTATCCCTTGTCCTATTCCTCTTGGTAGCGGAAGTCCTTAACCACATTCTTAATGTTTCCTATAAATTTAGTGTGCTGAAAGTGATACATGTAACAAATTTCTATTTTCGAACGCATATTTTATTTGTAGATGATATATTTCTATTTTCCTTGGTGGATAGGGTTGATGTTAAGAAACTCAAGGATATTTTGGATATTTTCTATGCTTCTATAGGTATGTACTTAAACTACAAGAAATCCTCAATATTTTTTCACAAAATTGAAGACCTGTATAGACTTGTTCTTAATTCCCTCCTTCTATTTGAAGTTACTGAACTTAAGACTAAGGTCAAATATTTAGGTTTTTTCTGCAAAAACCATGAATACAAGAGGAGGGATTGTCATTGGATCATAAAAAAGTGGAGGATTGGATTTACCATTGGTGCCATTATTGTCTATCTTAGGTAGGTTAATTAGTTATGGTAAAATTTGTCATGGAAGCATATTAGTGTTCTTGAAAATTCTCTCTTAGATCCCGAGAGGCATCTCTAATAAGAATGTGCCATTTTTTTAAAGTTTATATGTCCTAGTAGAAAGGATAATTAGGTACTTTCTCTATTTAGATGGATTAAACTTGCCATCCCAAAATATCAAGGGGTGTGGGATATAAAAATTATTTTCTTGTTCACAAGAGCATGGGATGCAAAAAGTGTCGAGGATGATTTTCTTGGATGGCCTTTGGTCACAAAAGTTTTAAGAAAATGCATTCACCTCGATACTATGTTCAATTGGTGGATTGGTTACGAAAACAAATTCATTCTATCTAAAATGTCTCTTTGTTCTAGAAAATCTATAATGGATTATCTTCTTCTAAATTGAGAAGGGATTTGCAAGAAATTGGATAAAAGTTCCACGATCCAAATTGGCCTAGGCCCTTGGGATGGTTCCAGTGAGGTCTTTCAATCACCAATCCACATTATTTAACTCTTGAGGTCCAAAGTAATATACACCATGTCTTAGATTGTGAACCATCCTCACTCTTCTATTTGGAGCCAAAGTTGGATCTTGAGTGACATCCTGGATTTTAGTGGTGATGAGAAGTTTATTTGGGATAATTATATATCCAATCTAAAGGATTTCCATGTACAATTAAAATATGACATGACTAGTCCTTTCTTTGGGAAAAGCATCTCCAAGGAGTACACAATCTCAAATTTGGATGAAGGTGTTTATTTATGGGTTGGAGTATTTGTTGGAGACATCCCTAGAAGTTCTATTTCCCCGCCGAAGTGCACATTTCCATGCATCTTCTCCTAACCAATCACTTTCCTACCCGGGACATCCAATAAAGAAGTTCCTTTGTCGACCTTAGATGGTGCATTCTCTATCAACCGGATGTTGAATCCAAATTCCACTTGGTCATTGTTTGTCCCTATGCATGAAAGGTCTAGGTAGATATTTATGGTGTCATTTGTTTAAATGGTGTATGGAGTGGGGACTCTATTGAATCAAATCTTAAGTAATGGTATGATTATAATGATACAAATCCATATCATTCTTTAACTTTGACTATAGCATGGGGATATGGTTGTCCCACAACGCTGGGCCATATTTGAAGATAAATAGGTCCCCTCATTGGTAGTAGCTATTAATAGTACCAACATTATAAAAGAATGCAAGGCTCAGTCTCCCATCAAATGCACTCCACCCTTGAAAAACATTCAATTATTGACAAAAGTAAATGGTGGGAATTTTTGGATGAAACATTAAAAAGACTCACAATATGCAAGGGTGGGAGGTATCCTTCATCTTTTAGATTCCTCCTATTTCATGTTCAAGGCGAGTCTCGTATGTATGATAAACAAGTTATTCAGAAGCATATCACCATTAGCTGATTTTTGCAAGGCCTCATTAAGTAAAGTACTCTGGTTTTTGATGAAGTTCATTACGTGGATGGTGAGAGCACTTAATATGAGAGCATGCCGTGGAACCCAATGAGCTCCCCTCTTATATGAATTCCACATATCTTTTCCGATAAGGATAATGAATACCAAGGGACTAGCAATTCTACAAAGCTCTACGCCTTAAAACTTGTTTTAACCTTGTTTATATAAAATGAAGTGAATTATGTTCACATATATGGTGACACACAAGTGGTTGTGAACTTTATCAATGCGTAATACTAGTGGAAAATTTTAATTTGCAATCTTTATGGGATGAAACTTGTCGATTATGATGTTTTCTATGATAATCGATAACTCGGTTCAAATCGATTATCGACGCTCAATTAGTCATAACATTATGGAAAAGAATTAGGAAGTTTATCATATTTCAAGGAAGTGCTTCTTTTATCTAGTGGATCCTCGTTCATTTTGAAATGCATCAATGGTGGAGCATCACCATGCACCTCTTTTTTGAAATTTTGTTGACCTTTGCTCTATTCCTAGTTGACATGGGAGAACAATGGTATAAAAGCTTTGTATGAGAAAAATAATAAGGAGATATTACTACAACTATCCAATGCTCATAGGTTTTGACATGGGAGAACAATGGCATAAAAGTTTTGTATGAGAAACATAATAAGAAGATATAACTACAACTATCCAATGCTCATAGGTTTTAGATGCCTCATTTTTTAAGTTGGTAAAGGCTCTTTTTGAATGATGTTATGTGATATTTTTAATGTTGTTAAATAAAACTTAATAAAATTACAATTTATTTAAGGATAAAAAGCTAATTCAAAGCATTAGACGTGTATAATGATTTCAGTTTTCAACTCTTTAATGTAAATTAAAATTTTCAATATTAAAATATAATTAGTATTTTGAATAATAAATCAATCACATTAAGATAATTTCATTAAAAAATTGTAAATAAATAATTGGGAACTTTCTCTCATCATAAAAATGATAATAGTCTATTTATTCTAAATTTAATATTTTCTTGTGGGTTTTTTTGGGAATGTTTAAATTGTGTTTTAGAATGCATAAATGATTCAACGTCCTCAAATACTCCTATGAGAGTGAGATTATGCAATTTCCACAACTAATATATATAACTAACATTTTTAAAAAATTCCAACTAGAATTTGAACAAAAACAAAGAAAAATATACTTTACTTCAAAAACCTAAAAAAACTAGAATGTTTAGACTACACTTAAAACAAATAGGGTAAGGAAAAATATATGCAAGGGAATTTGAACAAGAAAGATAACATTTAATTTTATATAGTAACATATAATATAAATTTACATAATGGAATTTTTTTTTGAATTTTTATATTTTATATTTAATAATTATTAAATTAAATTATAAAGAATGTATTAGATTATTTTTATTATTTTTTTATTATGCTGGTGGACTATTATCTATGATTTTTCTAGATTCTAGGAGGAAAGTACAAGAGTATTGTTCAGATTGATTTTATGGGGATCGTTCCAAATTCAAAAATAAACAATTTCAAAAATAACTTAGTTTACATTTAATAAGTGCATTTAGTAGTAGTGGATAAATCTTTGTTAACTACACTTGGTAAAGCTTAAGCTTAGAGAAATATCAATTATGTATTGATAAATCATAATAAAAAGTAAAACGGGGTAATTCAAAAACTGTTAGCTTAAAGTTTACCTGAACTCCTAATCATGATAGAATAAAATGCAGTAAAACTGTTAAGATCAAAGTTTAGTTGAACTGCTAATAAAATCCATAAGGAGCAATGATTCCTCCATCTCTCATCACACCAAGCAATGACTCAAATAATATAGTAAAGGGTCGAGGTAATTTTATGTGTAGTCATGCACGGCATGATACTCCTCCATCTGGCATCGTCGACAACAAGGGATGGAGGTAATGTGCAACGAATCCATGCACTAGGCAGCAAGGGAAAAATGAGTCTAATTAATGTGCTAAGAGGATGATAGGTTTAATGCAAACTCTAAATATGAATGGGTGAGGGTTTATTTTAATTTGGATATAATCTGCTTTTCCTTCTGCAGCTCTCTTTATTGAATAACCTGGGAATACAATGAGAAGTTAGATCATTTTCAACAACGAAAAGAGAATCGAACGTGCAATGGAAAGTAAGGGTTTTACAAGTTGTTTGACATTTGGTTCGTTTGTTTTGTCTTAGTAATTGGATAGTTATAATTCATTCATCTATACCAACCGATTCACTCGGTTTTAGATAAGAATTTTCTTGGAAAGCAAACAAAAGATATATAGTTACACCTACTTAAAGATGAAGATTGTGTATTAGGTAGTTTATTTATGATTAGTAACAACTATATTAATAAGATTGATATGTTTAGAATACGTGGATAAGTATGTAATTGACAGATTATTAATATTTTTTTTCCCAAAAAGTGTGTTAAATAAAGTTATTCAAAACATATTAATTTTATTAATATGGTTATTGCTAATGAACAAATAGCTATATCTCCAAAATATTAAATATATTAATAATATTGTACTATAAAATAATCTAGATATATAAATTTCTCATATAATTGTAATTGTTATAATGTTAGATACTCAAGGAAATATGATATTTTTTTAAGATGAATGCTAATAATAGTTCAAGGATTAAACTTTATAGTATTTGAATGTATAAGAAGACATTGCTATAATGAATTGATTTTCGATCAAACTAATAAAATAAAACAATTTGTATACAATTATATCTTAGAATTTTGGGTAGACTATCATCTATTTTTTTTCATCCATGGAAGGGAATGAGACAAGTTTATTGTGCAGATTGATTCATTGATTCTATGATTCTATGGGCGTCGTTCAAAATTCATAATTAACAATTATAAATAGAAAATAGCTCATCTCATAAGTGCACTTTATGGTAGTTGGAAATAAATAAATAAATAGTAAAAAATAGCTTATGTGATAAAGCTAGAAGTTGAGCTGATATGCACAAAGTTTAGTCAAACTACAATTTACAAGTAGGAATTGAAGTAATGTGCAGGTCATGTGATAGTCGAATTCCTAATAAACACCTCTAAACTCCTAATAAATTCCTCTAAAGTGTGTGAGAAATGCACTTAATGAAATAATGTGCATTCATGTGACAATTGAATAATTTAAAATAATTTATAATAAGATTTATCTAATTATTAATTCAATTAATATTTATAAAAATTTAAATCTTATATTGTTTTTAAAATTTAATATATCTAATTAATGGGTTATTAGTTTTGGAATGAATTCCAAAGGTTTCTATTTCATTATAATTGGTATTAAATATTATCATTTTGTTTTAGTTTCATTTTCATAAAGCAATATAATAATTTTTTTGTTGTTTGATTCATTATAATTGATATTAAATATTATCATTTTGTTTTAATTTCATTTTCATAAAGCAACATAATAATTTTTTTTTGTTTGGGATACCAACTTTTCTAATTCTACACTTCAAAGAATGATAACCTAAAATTGGATATTTCATTCAACTTGTTAAATGGAAACACTAATATTAGTATTTAATATATCTTTGTAATACACCTTATTGACATTTAATGTATGTTCTTGAAAATAACAAGCTTTCATGAAAATCAAATCATAGCTAAGAGGTTTACAAAACAGAAAGATTTTAATAATGTACAAATCTCAAATCATAGCTAAGAGGTTTACAAAACAGAAAGATTTTAATAATGTACAAAATCTCAGTTTGATGAGCATTTCTCATCCTTTATACCATAAGGGCAAAAGGCAAGGCATCTTACGGTAAATTATTGGTGAAATTGTCCGTTTTCCTTTGGAAAATTTAAAATATTTTAATTTGTTTTTTAATATTATTATTTTAATTTGTTTTTTTTAATATTTGTTTTTTAATTCATGATGTAAACTGATACTTGCACTGGTCCACTCTTTATAAATTATATACTATAATTTATCTACCCTATTCATACGTTGCTCTTTTTATAAATCAGGCTATGAAACCAGTAAAAAATTGAATAGAAATTACAGCAGAAAAACACGTTGATTCCAGCTACAGTTTGATACCTCGGAAGCATTAGATACGTGCAACCACCAATAGACAGACGCTACTACCGAGAAAGATTACAAAACAGTTTGTGGGTTGGTAAGCAGGCGAAGAGACTGAGATTAGAGAGAAATAAAGGAATAAGAGAGAGCGTTTACTGGGAAAGAAAGACAGAATCCAACCTAGCCTATAGGTCACAGATCTTCGCTCTACCATATAGAGGTATTAACCCCAAGCTAGCGGGCCTGGCTTGAGGAGAGAATCTATTGATATTTTCATTGGACTTGAGGAGACCGAAAGAGCCCGTAGGTCATAGCTCGGAGCCTTACCTTAAAGCTTTGCCTATCAAACCAAGACTGCCATTGGGCAGGACTGTTTCAGCTACAGTTTGATACCTCGGAAGGAAGAAATCTCTGGCTACGGTTTACTATGTTCCACTTCTGAATCTTGCAATTTTGTGAATTATAAAGAAATAATTAACTTTTGACTTAGAGGATCATAGACATTTTGGACTTCCACCTACCTACCCTATAATCAGTGAGGTGCCAGACATAGTTCGTAGGGTTCAATAATATTAAAAACAGAGCCAGAAAGAGCAATAGCAACGAAACCTGTTCACGCAAAAAAAAATCCAAAAGAGTTTCTGCCATAGAAAGGGGAAAAATCAGCGAGGCTTCTCATTAGATGTAAAAACAGACTCAGTTAATAAAATCTTGCACCCTTGTCTTAAAACAACAACAGAAAATCAGTGTAAAAACACCTAGCTTGCTCACACCACACGCAATCGAGTCAATCTAAACATGTAATATAAAGAGAACCACCGTAAATAATTTAATATAAGCAAAGGAGAACGGAACAAAGTACATCCGAGACCAGCAATGCAAGGTCATTTATTTGCTTCCAAGAAGGAAAGATCTAAGGAGGAAAGAAGGTTTTGGCGGCCTAATACATCTGAAAAACAAAAGAAAAGAAAATACTTCAAAGATGACTTTCTAAAACTATACATGTAAATTCCAGAAGGTGCGACCAAGAATCTGTAAATTCTATAAACCATTACTAAGAACACACAAAAATTGATTAAAACATTGACAATGAATAATTTTTTGGTCTTAGGTTTGATTAATTTATATACACCACATATTTATAAAATAAAAAATATTAGGGACATTAAGAGTTTATTAAGAGTTTGGAGGACTTTATTAAGACTTAGAACTATTTTATTAGGAGTTCTACTATTACATGACTACATATTAGTTAAACTCTTAGATGCCAAATGCACTTGGACTTAGCCTTAAGTGATTAGAGTTGATGTTAAGCTAATAGTTGTAAAATCATTAGACTATTAACAAATAGTTGTACCTAATAGTTAAGCTAATAGTTATCCAATATAACTGTGATTAGATTTAAAGTTAAGTTCATAGTTCTATAATGATTGGAGTTAAGCTAGAAGTTAAGCTAATAGTTCTAGAATCATTGGAGTTAAGCTAGTAGTTGTATCTAATAATCAAATAGTTGAATATTATTTTTAATTTGTAAAACTATCACTAATTGTTCTTATCACATATTAATTAAGATTTTTTTTGTTGAAATTATTAATTATTATTTTTGGAGGATGGCAACATAATCAATCTATACTTGTCTCATTCTTGTTTAATCTTGGACTAAGTCCATAGAATCAATTTGGACAGTACACTTGTCTCATTTTGATAAGTAGATGAAAAACCATAGATGGGAGTCCACCCCAAAATTTTAACATATAAAAGCTTATAGACGTAAATATAATTTTGGTACTTTTAGTTCAGATTGCATCATCGGAAAGAGAATAATTTCTCGATGTATTTGGCATGTCCGGGAAATCTTCATGTCGGCGATTGTTCATGATCCAAACGCGTTGGTGAACAAGAAGAAGATGCAGAAAGAGATCCAAGAAGTGCAAGAGCTCTTATGAAAGTGGCACAGCGGAGTAAACACATCTTGTGGGGAAAATGCCCAGAACCCTATATTTTGTTATTCATGAACATTTATTTATACAAAATTAAGAAGAATATGGAAATATCCAGAAATATAGAAACATCTAGAGTGATTTTCTAAGGGACTCACATCCACAAGGAAGTTCAGGATCATCCATGCTTTGATATATGATATCTACTTCAGCCATCTTGAATGCACAATAACCTTACAAGTTGTCCAAGTAAACAATAGGGACGTTGGTGTCTTTATGATGGCATACTTACCATGTTGGGCGACGAAATAAATTTCCAACACTCCCTCTTAATTTTATTGCCACGACTTACAAGATATAATGCCTCCATGAGAAAATAATTCAACAAAATTTAAACATAGGTGCCTGCTAGTATAAGTCTCATCCAGGCTTACAAACACATCAAAATTTAAAAAAAAATATACATCTGAAAATTTGAACGAGTTTTCTTTTAATTCTTCTTCGATGCTGAACTTTGAACCAGGTGTAACTTGGCGTCTCCATCTTCACTTTGGTTGTCATCTTCAACAGTTGTTTAGGTCCTTTTGGCCTGATTTTACCATCAGCATCTTCAAAGACTTTATTGGCATTCTACCAGCTGAATTTTTCAGGATTGGACAACATGATAATGTTGTTAACACTTTCTTTACAAAATTCCATTTCAAAAATAATTTCATCTTTCATACTTCTGAACACTCTTGGAATTTCTTGTTGATGCCTATAATCAAAGTTTGCAACAATAGTGTAGTTATCATCGACAAAATAATAAACAACTTCGGTATTCCTCGACTTTTCAAGGCTGTCTGCAATTAGATTCAAATCTGCCTCATAAGCATTACATTTCTCAGCATCATCATGGCTTCCTTCAGCTTCTACCAATTCTTCTTTAACATCAACGTTTTATGCTTCAACTACTCTAACGTTTTCACTGGCAGAAATATCAACAAGTTCTTTATCAGTTGCAATTAGAAAATCATCCACTTGGTTCACATTTCCAAGTAGGTTAACCCTACCAGCCATAAAATTATTTATTAGATTCATTTCCATCTCAAGAGAAATCAACTCTTCATTACTCAGGCATTCTTCACCATATCTAGGTTCGTTTGCAGCATCTACATGGCTACTCTCAACATATGAAACATATTCAGTACTACATTCCTCTACATAGAATTCAGAAACTAAACCGGGATCCATATGTACCATCCTTCTAATTTTCCATTCTTCGAAACAATCTCCTTTGGATTTATGCGAAGCCTTCTGGATGCAACACTTTCAATAGACCTAAACATGGCTAAACTCAAACAAAAAAATTTAAAAGCTTTAAACAGTGTTTACGGTTTCAAGTTTACATGGTCATTTTTCTGGTCATCCTCTTCAAACATAGGCAGCTTCTGCTTCCAATTACTCTGAGCTTCTACTCATATTTGGGCTATAACCTTCACAAAACATTCACGGCCACTCAACTCTACTCTATTCGAGGAGTTTTGCAATAGCACACGAGATACACACGAGATAGCTCAACCACTAAGCCAAGGGAGCTTTCACGTTTACTTTGATCGACCGCTACTTAAACACATATAAGGACGGAGGACCTAGGACTTTTGCTGCTCACATAACTTCTAGGGAATCCGAGAACCCTATTTCTTCATGGGCTTCAGCTCATAGGCAAGGCTCTAATCTTCACTAATACAAAATGAGAGATGAGCGATTGGGTGACTAAAAAGTTTAGGCACCCTCATTTTTTCAAGGGATAAATGACCAAACTTGAGAAATTTTAAGTGAGCTAACTAAAAATGACCAAAATAAATGGCCTACAATAAATTTGTACAATTTACTAAATTTTAACATTGCACATGGATTGGGTGGAGTGTTAAAATTTAGTATATTGTAGACTCCCTCATGGATTTAGTGGGTTATTTCGATAATCCACTTTTTGAGTGTCTCGAAGATTGGTAGTTTCTCATTAAAAGCATCATCATGTTTTGAATTTTATATAATTGTGTTCAGCTTATCACAAGTATCATGTTCATATTTCATTTGGCCAAAATCGTCATCATTTGACCATTTCGGGAGTCCGTTGAAGTTTATGTGCATAAGAGTATATTTACATCTCATGAGTTGAAATCCTATTATTTTCCCCCTCCCAATTAATTTATCTATCTTGTCTATGGATGCCAACTCATCACACCTATGTCTAGAATATTAGAAATACTACCTTGATGTTCTTGTGGAGAAAAAAATGCCTATATCCTCCATTTAAAAAAAAAATCATATATTAATAATATATTTGAACATGTAAGTATATAATATTTTATATATGTTAATAACTACTATTAAATATTTAATATATATAATATTAATATAACATGTTCTTAATGATATATAAATATATTAAGGTGAAACATTAAAAAGAAATAAAATCATAAATATTTTTATAAATTTTTTAATTAAATAAATATTATTATATAAATAATAATATAATAATATAAAAGTTATAATAATATAAGTATTTAACAAAATTTAAAATACAAACCAAAATTAGGAGGGAAAGAAAAATTTGGGGAAAAAATTGAGGTAAGATCTAGAGTGTCACCATTATGAACTCTATGCTTTTGTGAGCACCACCATGATAATCCGAACAACTCTTGGGGATGTCCAAGGAGTATTGTGACTATAGCTTGAGACCTAATTAGCTTAAGTTGACATAGAACTTTTGAAGCCAATATTTTTCTTCTCTCTTTCCGGGGTAAGATCCATATTGTCGCGGTTATGAACTCCTCTCAGTGTCTAATGGTACATCAAGAACCAATCTAAATAAAATATCTATTAACAACTGAAAAAAACAATCTGCATCATACTCTTGCAATTGTAGACTTTGAGGGTCCAAATTTCCACAATGGTTGCAGTGGAAGGGCCATAAAGATACTTGTATGAAATCCTAGGCATGGAGATGACCACCACAACAGACGAAATCAAGGAAGCATACAGAAAGTTGGCCCTAAAAATCCATCTCCACAAGGCCATCCAAAATGGTACTTTGCAAGAGGAGGAAACCACGTGGTTTTAGAAAAATTTGCATCCCTACGAAGTCCTGTCTGATCCCTGAGAGTGCTCCTGGTATGATTCTCACCGCTCCCAAATCATATACTCTTTTGCTTCCTTGTCCTCCGTGGAAAATTACAATTTCAATATCAATCTGTGGCCATATTACTGCACTTCTATTTATTATGGATATGGGGATACTCAAAAGGGTTTCTTTAGGGTTAATGGGGATATTTCATACGTTGTTCCAGCATGAAATAAAGTACATGCATTCCATGGGGACAGGATCCGTCCTTGAGGCCCCCCTATTTGGAAACCTTAAGAGCCCATATGCCCAAGTCTCTGCTTTCTATGTATTGGATGGGTTTTTCCACTACCAAGGACTTTACTTGGATTGATGAGTATAGGGTTTCTGCAGGGTTGAATCGCAAGAACAAGAGGCTGTTGGAGGAGGAGAATACGAAATTGAGCAAGAAGGCCAAGAGGGAATATAGTGAGATTGTGCAGCAGCTTGTCGAGATCATTAAAAGAGGGATAAGAGGGTTTTGGAGAGGCAGCTTTAGAGAAATAAGGAAGAGGAGGTGAATGAATTGCAGGAAAATATTTGGCTTGGAAAATCGGAGAAGGAGAAGCTCGCGAGGGTAAGGCAATATTAGGAGAAAGAGTGGGAAAGAGTTGATGAGGGGGAGGAAGTGGAAGAGTTGCATTAGGACACTGATTCAACTAAAGTAGATGGAAAATATTATATTTATAGAATAAATGATGAAGAGTACAACTCCACAAATCAAAGAAACAGGCATTCCAATGAAGTTGAGCCAAGTACAGTTTTGGGTCATCTAGACCTAGATAATGGAACTCAAAATGATATGGGAATTTCAAGGTATGCTCAGAGGCAAGGTTCCAAGAATAAATCGAAACAGAGAAAAATCTTGGTTGCATGTACTGATAAGAATCCAACAAAAAACATCATAGACGAGGCATAGATAAGGTTAGAGGAGAATTTAGGTGATCGAAAACAAGGGATAGTTGCATTTTCCTATAGATAAACAAACAAATGAAATTGAAGGTGATAACAAAAAGGGACGACTTCCAAAACCTAAAAACCAATCCATTGAAAATAATTTTGCTAATGCAAACACATCATCAAAGGATATCAGTGCTAAGACCAAAAAGAAAGTGAAAGGAAAGAAAGGGAAGGTAAGTAGACATCTCTGAAATGGGATGCTTGTTGCTGAAATGTTCCTTTCATAGTATTTTGTTACTGGAGTTGAGATATGTTTTTGACACTAGGTTTTCATGAATTTAGAGAGGTTATTTGTTGTGTATTTTTTTTACCTTGTGGATATCTGAATGGATCTTAAAAGTATAGACATGTCTTAAATGTACAATTGGTTTGTTGTGTTATAGCCAAGATGAGAGAATAGATTCAATTTTTCAATATTTGCATAAGACTAGCCAACATATGAGACCATAATTATTATTGGAGCAGGATTTGTTTATTGTCATGTATATGTAAATTAAACTCAAAATGAGTTAATATGAACTTGGTTGAGCAACCTCAATGAAAAACTGAAAAAAAAAATGGACTCTTCCATTTTGGGCACATAATTACTAAGTTATGTCACTTGAAATTGGAGTATACTCAGTACTTCTTTTTTAAACTTGATTCTGCCTAAAAGAATCATCTTTCCATTGCATTAATTATTTTTTTCTTCTTGCCACTTCGAGGAAAGGATAGCTTAATAGAATAAATGATTAGGATTTTGTGTGTAAATGTAGAACAAAACATCAAAATATTTTTAGAAAACAAATAAAGTTTTTTATCCTTTCAAAGACCAAATTACATGTTTACAAGCTAGAAATTTTGTATATTGATTTAGCCATGATGTGCCAAGATACTCTATATGGCTTGAAGGAAATATATTTGGCATTGAGCAACATAATACATTTGTGCTGCAACACAAAACATGCAATACCCATCATCACATAACAGATAATCATTAGTAATTATAAGTGACACGATTTACAATCATCAACATTGGAGTTGTTAGGAGTCTAGACACTATTCAAAGTGAGCATTGAAACTAAACTAACAAATGTAAAATCAAGACTTAATTATGTGTTATGTGTCTTTTACATATCCCTGGACTACTAATGAAGGGTCATGCCCTATCCATTGTAGTTGTGGTACAAGAAGCCATGATCTAGTTTGGATCTTGTTCCACTTAACTTTTCTCTTTTATAGAATGTAGTTCCTTGTTACTGCTATCCTCTCCATCTAATCAAGGTGGATAAACTTCCATAATTGGTCTCTCTCTCTCCACCTCTTAATCAATTAAATTTTAATCAAATGGCCTCTACATATAATTTATTCTCTAATTCCCTCACCATCTACTAAAGATTTTGGTAAAGAAATACTACCTTGAGGTGTTCATATTATATTATGTTCGAGTTGTTCGAGTTGCTTGTAAGTCATCTGAGCAGGTGGATCATGATGACAGTTAACCAAGGTAGTTTGATCTCCATATTTCTCTGTTGTTGTCTTCCAAATATTTGTAATATCTAGGACGACCTTCCAACCTCATCTTTAACGTAAAAATTCTTTTAAGAGGTGAGTCAACCTTTTGAACGAAAAGTCCTTTTACAACCACATCACTAGCCATCATAAATGGAATCTCGGAACTATTTTCAAACAATGCAGGAGCAAAATCCTCCACATGTGTTGACTGAATTTTCTCTATATCCTCTATGCCAACACTACAGTTATCGTATAAGAAGACCATAATCAACAGATTTGCTATTTCCCTACATGTGTGTACATGTTACTGCCTCTAGTCGAAACTCTTGATAGTTAGCATCATACAAATAAATATGTAGTAGTGTCTTCCTTATATACACATCCTCATCATTGTACAACTGGAAAGGTTGTCTCAAAATGCACATGCATTTTGAGGGGTAACAGGTCCAATGTGGTCTATGAGTTCTCCTTGAGGCTATTCTTAAATGCTCAAGGTGAGTTTTGATGCACTTCTTCATTACACTAGGATGATGCTTTCCTTAATATTTTGTTACTTGCTTCTATTTTGAGAGATTTTCATTATACAATTCCATGCTCATTTTAAGAAATGAGAGTTTATTGAGATCATTATTGATTCTTTCTTGAGTCCCTTCACTCCATTTCCATACTTCTAACTGTCTAAGACCTTTCATGTCAAATTGATCAAGTGAATTTGTGAGTGTTGGAATTCTCTCTCGTGGTATTCAATGTGACTATCCCCTAGCATGGTGTGAGTAAAGTATTGAAGGAGTGATAGTGTGTCTCCTTTGGTTCTTGTGGCGTCTAGTTGATATCATGACACTTTGTATTGACAACTCTAGAATAAAGATAACACACTTTTGGTGGCTAATTCATGTTCATACATGCGTTTGATTAATTGATGTGGACTTTTCTGAATTGGTTGGCCTCAGACATATACCCTACACAATCATTTTTCTCTTCTTATTTGAATCCATGCTCATCAAATTTAAGGTGTTGGTAAAAAAAAATTAAAAGGAAATAATTTGTTTATTTTTTAGTTTTCACTCACACATATGCGACTTTTAATTACATATTGGAAATGGATTAGTTCTGATTTACACAATCTTTGAGTTGAATTGACATTCTTAGGTGTAAACATGAATTATACTTGCTATGTTGAAGCATCTAGTTCCAGAAAGACATATTTTTTTTAAAGATTACAACAACTATAGTTCACAGGTTTGAAGGATTTTGTAGGGAACAATTCATTTTTTTCTACTTCAGATCATTAAACATGAATATGAACATTGCGTCATTGTTGTTGAAGGCACTTTAGATTGGATCCCATAAATCTAGAAATGGGTGAGACTAGGTGGGATTTTGAGATATCTAGGAATACCATTTAAGGATAATATCTCTCCTTCAACTACATGGGATTGGTGTTTGGAAAGGATTGAGAAAAATATATTGGATCGACAGTTTCCTGAAAATAATTATTTAGAAGGAAATGTTTTATCTGAGTTCTTGAAGAAGTTATGAGAAAATGTATGTTATTGTTTAAAAATATTCTTGTTAAATTTCCCATCATGCATCTTTCCTTACATAGTATTCTTGGTATGAAAGTTTCCTTCACCTCCTACTCCTCCAGACTAGCGTGGGTCTATCATTCATTTGGTTGCTAATGCACCATTATTATATGTTGGTCTCCTAGAAATAACCTCTATTGATATTGTTCATGTTATTTATTTGTATGGTATGCTCTATTTATTTCACTTGAATTATTTCAATTATATTTAGCTTATCATATTTATTTTTTGCATGTTTAATCTAATTTTTCCATTTGAAGTTGCAGAGTCCTTGCTTTATCTACTGCTGCAATTCATCTTAATTTCTATAGATTCCCATCAAAACCTACTTGGCAATTTACTGAAGTTGCAGTTGCATTGATGACTATTTGTTAGGCTTTTGGATCCATCTCTCTAACTATTCAACATACTTTAAATACATGAGAGGATATTTCTATTTAGATGCTATTTTCATGTGCTTTTTTCTGCTGCAAAAATTGTGGAAGTTTTATTGACATCCTCATGAGCATTTTAGAGTACTTTGATTTGATAAATTAGAATAGGGAAGGGTTTATTGTAACTTCCAAATGGTGATGATAAAACTTATTGTTGAGGTATGGAACTTCCTTATACGAGTGATGATAAAAATTACTATTATGGTATGGACCTTACTTATACGGTGATGATAAAACTTACTGTTGTGGTATGGAACACTTATGGTTATGGACTATATACCTTCGGAGGGAATTAAAAAGGTTGACACCTTGGTTCCTGTGTTTTTTTTCTTGAGTTGTGCAACCTATCCCTCGGCCTACTAGGGCTACTGCTTTATTGTCCTGGTTGTTGCTACTACTTGAAGTGGGTTGTGACCCTTCATCTGAATGCTAGGGTGTTGTAAAACCTAGTCATGGCCTATGTGTTGTATTTTGGGCTAAGTTGTGACCTGTGTGATGCTCTTGGACTGAGCCTTGATCTGTTGGGACTTCCTAGAATAATGTGTGGCATGTGTGCTACCTTTTGGGATGGGTCGTGACCTGTGTATTATTCCTACAACCGATATGTGACCTCTTATTAAACTTTTTGTATGGGAATGACCTGTTTGAGGGTTGATAAGTCTAAACTGTGACCTCTTAAGCTGGTATTTGACCTTCTTAGTGATTCCTAACTGAACCGTGACCTTCTTGGGTATGCTTAAACTGAAATGTGATTTTCTTGGGGCACCTTGGACTGAACTATGACCTTTCTGAACTTGCTTGAGTAGGTTTTGAGTTGTTTGGGGATACAGGAAGAAACCATAACCCTGTTTTAGTGGGCTAATATCTTTGTTGCACTGTTTGAGTGTTCGAATCTATAAGAAATGCATCGGATTTGTATGGGATAACAATTGAGCTCTGGTTTGTGTGTGGAATGTCATCATTTCCTGATATTTTATGGATTGTTTTTTTTGGGTCTACTACTACAGTAATTGGGGTTTCCTTATGGTTCACTTCAAGCAGACCCAAACACTTAAACAGTGCAGCAAAGATCTTAGTCCACTCAAACAGTGTAGCAGATATCTTAGCAGCCCCAAACAACTCACAACCTGTTCAAGAAATCCATATTGTTGTAGTATGAACCTTCCTTATATGGTTCTTCTAAAACTTATTGTTTTGGTATGGAAAATTTATGGACTATATACCTTGAGAGAGAATATAAAAGTTAGACCCATTGGTTCTTGTGTTGTTGTTCTTGAGCTACACCACCTCTCCCTTAGCCTGCTAGGGTTGCTGCTTCTTGTCCTGGTTATTTCTTCTATTTGAATTGGGTTATGACCCTTCATCTGACTACTAGTGTGTTGTAGAACCTAGTCATGACATTTTTGTTTCCTTTTGGGATAAACCATGACATGTCTGATGCTCATGGACTGAGCCTTAATCTGTTAGGGCTTCCTACAATAAGTTGTGACTTTTGTTTCCTTTTGGACTGGGTTGTGAGTTGTGTGTTATTGTTGGAGTTGATCTGTGACCTCTTGTTGGACTATTAGGCTGGGCATGACCTGTTTGAGGGATGATAAGTCTAAACTATGACCTCTTAAGATAAAATGTGACCTTATTGGTGATTCCTGAATGAACAGTGACCTTCTTGGGTATGCTTGAAATGAATTGTTATTTTATTGGGGCTACTTGAACTAAACTGTGACATGTCTGAACTTGCTTGAGCAGGTTGTGAGTTGTTTGGGGATGCAAGAAGAAACCATAACCCTATTTGAGTGCACTAAGATCTCTACTGTTCTATTTGAGTGTGCTAAGTTGTAAGAAATTCATGGGCTTTGTATGGGATACAAACTGAGTTCTACTTTGTCTATGGAATTTCATCATTACCTGATATTTTATGGACTGATGTTTATGGTTCCATTGTTCTATTAATTGGGGTTTATTTACAGTTCACTTCAAGCAGAACCAAACAATAAAACAGTGTAGCAGAGATCTTAGTCCACTCAAATAGGGTTATGGTTTATTTTAGCAGCCCCAAACAACTCACAACCTGCTCAAGAAAGCCATGGGCTTTGTATGGGATACAAACTGAGCTCTGGTTTGTGTGTGGAATGTCATTCTTACCTATTATTTTATACTATTGTTGTTTTTGTTCTGCTGCTCCAGTAATTGGGGTTTCCTTTCTTGTCGACTGGGTTTCCTTGACTGCTACTATAGTTGACTAAACCTACAGTAATTGAATTTACTCTCTCTCTCTTCGATATGTCCTTAATTCTTGTATTGAATTGTCTCTTAATAGACAAGATCTTATCTAAAAAAACATTGTTGAGTATAAGGAAGGTTTCAACTCTCCTAGTGGGTTATGTTATTTGTTTTCTTTGTACTTTGAGTTAGATTTACTACTATTGTTATTAATTGTCTTTTTATGCTTTCCATCTTTAACACAAGGACCTTAGGGAGTTTTAAATTTGAAAAAATGAAAATTATGCTTTAAACTTTTCTTGTCTAGTTACGGGGCACTCTCTTAGTAACAACTTTTGGTATTTAGAATGGCCTTGCAATATTATCCTTGACATAGTTTACTTAAAAAATTCTTATAGGATGAAAATCATTTCTCTTTTCAATTTTAAAACTGTGAGGTCTGTGCATATTGTGGGGCAAGAGGTTTCACAACTCTTACAAACTAAGAAACTGCATCCTTGGAAATTTTCTTATACATTCTTCTGGAGACAATTTTTAGGCATAATTTATGCTTGTAATTATCGACCTATGAATTCCAATGTTGTCTCCATCCAATCCCATTTAAGTATGGAATATTTGAAGTATGGAGACATTGAACTGGTTAAATATTATTTCTTGAGTTAACTTAGTAATTTCAATTGAGACATTATTTTGCAACAAAGTTAAGAGGTTTAATCCTAGCCACCTAAACTTCAATTTTTTGGGTTTACCTGTCTACTTTTTATCGAGTATGATTACAATATCTGTCCTTGAAGTATGTAAGTCTAAATTAATTTATCATTCTTCCATTCTTCCTATTTGCATGATTAAATGCTAGAATCTAGCTTCTCCAATGCACATAGCTGATCTTCATGGAATTGAAAACTGTCATTGATTCCAATTCTCAAGATATAGTATAGCAAAACCCTTATACAGAAAGGGGAAGAAAATAAGAGAAAGATAAATTACAATATAATTTATTTTTTAGTGCAAACAACACCATTGTTTGTAGGGGTTGTAGTGGTCGCAGTTGTGTTGGCATGAAGATACGACATTCAGGTGTGGAAAGCATTCAAAGCTCACCCATGAACTCCTCATTTCCACAAATTCTATGATCCAAAGGTTATCATATCTCAATGGTAATATATTTCTTGCAAAGTGTTTCTTAAAATATGTGAAAGACAAAATTTCAATTTTTGTTATAGAGAGTCCAAAATCAATTACTCTTGTGCTTTTCCTTCCTCCATTTTATGAATTTTTCTTTTCCATTATGGTTAAAAAAATATTTCTCTCAAAATAAATATTTGTGTACCTATTTTTGTTCCATGCAGATATAGTGTCAATGCTACTAATATGGTGTCCATAGTTTTTTTAAAGATTCCCTTCTTATGCCACTTCCATGGAAGGATGGGTTGTGACTTGTTTCCTTTTGGTAGTGGCTTGGATTTAGATGATATTTAGTTATATTTTGTCTCTCGATAGTTATGAACTAAGGACTCAAACATCTGAACAACAACTTGCTACACCAATGCACCATATAGACTATCCTTTCAAATTTCACCTTAATGATCCCATTGCCATACCCACACTAATATACACTTCCCAAATCTGGAGATCAATCCTTCTTCCATAAAACTAATCCAAAATTGAGGGTCCAATAGATTCTGCTATGCGGAATTCCTTGTAAAAGGATAATTTCATAAGACATCATCCAAGATTTGTTTGTGTACATCATGTTACTACCTATATTGCATGGGTCTCCACCAAGGAGTTTGAATATTTATAGGCATAAAAGAAACATGTAGTATCATTATATGCATTAATTTATCAAATCTTAACATCTTTGTGTGTGTGAAATAGCAGCAACAAGTCTCATACATCAAGTCTGGTAAAAACTGGGTGTGAAAGCACCCTTAATTCTCCACGATTGTCTATCTAATTAGTAATGAAGATCATCATTTTTAAATCTAGGTTAGTTTCAGTAGCAATAGGCATAATTCCTAATTATGGATTGAATTTGAGTATTAATTTCCAATTTTGAGCACCCATGCAACAGTGTGTGAAATTTATGGGCACATTGGGAGCAATTCTGAATAGTAAAAAACAATAAAATACCTTGTGAAAGAGAACATTTCAATTTTTTTTATAGAGAGGCCAAAATCAATTACTCGTGTGTTTTTCCTTCCTCCATTTTATGAATTTTTTTCTTCCATTATGGTTAAAAAAATATTTCTCCCAAAATCAATATTTGTGTACTTGTTTTTGTTCCATGCATATCTAGTTTCATGCTACCAATATGGTGTCCACAGTTTTTCTTTGAAGCTTCCCTTCTTATGCCATTTCCATGGAAGGATGGGTTGTGAATTGTTTCCTTTTAGTAGTGGCTTAGATTTGGATCATATTTAGTTAGATTTTTTCTCTAGATAGTTATGAACTAAGGACTCAACCATCTGAACAACAACTTGCTACACACCAATGCACAATACATACCATCCTTTCAAATTACACCTTTATGATTCCATTACCAAACCCACACTGCTATATACTTCCCATCTCTGGAGTTCAATCCTTCTTTCGTCCAACTAAGCCACACTTGAGGTTCCAATAGATTATGTTGTGTACAAGTCCTTGTAAAGGATAATTCTACAAGACAAGTCCTTGTAAAGGATAGTTCTACAAGACATCATCTAAGCTGTGTTTGGTGTACATCCTATTACTACCTATATTGCATGGGTGTCCACCAAGGAGTTTTGAAGCTTTATGGGAATAAAATAAACCTGTAGCAGCATTCTAGGTATTAATTTCTCAAATCTTAGCAACCATGTGTGTGTGAAATAACAACAACAAGTCGGATCCCTTAAGTCTTGGAAAACTTGGGTGTGGAAGCAACCTTAATTCTCCATGATTATGTATCTAATCGACAATGAAAAGCATCATTTTTAAATCTGGGTTAATTTCAGTAGTAATAGGACTAATTCCTAATTCTTGGTTGAATTTGAAGATTAATTTCCAATTCTAAGCATCCATGCATAAGTGTGTGAAAGTTCTGGGCACATTGGGAGCATTTCTGAGAAGAAACAAATAGTAAAACACCTTGAATCAACAATAAAATAGAGGAATATCCTAATATGGGAAACTAAGGTATCCTATGTTAACTTTTTGTACATGAAAGAGCAGCCATAAATCCACAAATCAATGCGAGCATGTTTTTAAAGCAACATTGAGAAGTTTTATATCAAAAATAAGTATTCTCTAAAGAAGTTTTATGTTTTGGCAGCCTAGAAGGTGATTTTGTGAGGGTCGGTTCATACCTTGGAGCATAGTGTTTATTCCTTTTATGCCATCCAATGGATATTCTACCATTATGATACATTCTGAATCTATCCCCTCTAACGAAAAACTGAGTGCTCAAACTTAATTTATTCACTGCTGAGCATGATAATGACATTTCCTCTAGGTTGGGAATGGTTCAAACTTCATATTCTGAGGTAGCATAACATAGAGCTGGTATAACTTTCTAATGGAAAATGCAAGTCATACTCGACAAATTTTTCTACTATGGAACATACGATGTAATTTTTTTTTTGCAACCAATTAGGTTTCCCATAGCCATGACCTTCACACTTAACAAGGGAACTTGTGGAATCTTGATAATTAAAGGGATTCATTTCAACAAAGAAAAACCTACCAAGCAGACTCTACTAATTAATGAAAATGGTAAAGGTAACAGATTAGAACTAATTAGTATTTCCTATAGTTGTATTGGCTATACTCTCACACAATAGCTCAGGAAATTAGGCTATGCTTTTAGCTCATTGCAGAGAAAGAGTTCCCTTGTATTGCCCATATTTAGCTTTGCTTGTTAATAGTGAATTGATTTTCCACTTGAGTCAAAGGATATCTCTTTTCTGAGCCAGGTTCTCTTTGTATAGTCAATAATGTTGCAATGTTTGTACATGTAATCATTTTTGTTGTGATTGTGTGTTTGACTATGTAAGTGTGACCAAGACTTCTTTAGTGAGAACTTAATTTTGAAAATGGTTTTTGAGACTAAAAAGGTACAATTTCAACATCCAATGGTGTACCCAAGACAAAAATTATAAATGAGGAAGTGACATCGTAGAAATATAAATCGTTTATCTATTATTTTGAATAACTAAAAGTATCACTGTCAGTCTAATTCTTGGAAACAACTAAAACTGCACAGATAGACACAATTGCAAAATTTTGGAAGTGGCAAGTGCAGACCTTTCAAACCATGGTAAGAACATGGGAACCTAGTAAACATGGAGTTAGGTTTGAGTGTTGAGCCTCACTTGCTCAAAATCAAGTTTCAAAATGAAAAGTAAGACCAAGATAACTAGCATGTTTACTATAGACATCAGATCTAGGACCATTCCATTTGTATGTAGTTGGAAGAGTAAATTTTAATTTGTATTCGTTGTATTTATCCTTTCTATAACTCACATCATGCATGCCTTTGTTTTAAATATTCTTGCCACATTGTGAATTTTTATCACTATATATGTTATCCTATATAGTTTCGAGGAGGACATTTAGTCTCTAATACTTGTTTCCCATTTTATTTTCCCGCAATTTGGAGTCGTTGGAAGTTCTTCTAAACAACTACCTCAAAACCTCTACAAACTAGATTTCTTGTTCATTTTCCCAAGAAATAATTACTCTAGATGATGTCCCTTAGATGCCACTGCTACTGTGGGCTTGAGGGATTACACCCAATCATAGATGTGATAGAATACTTACCTCCAATATCTTGCATGTCATGAATTTTCCATGTTCCCATTTATTAGAAAATATGTAAAGCAATTCGTTGATGAAAGATTGTTGTGCTTCTGCGAAATCGAAGTAAGATGTGGAGTGAATGACTCTTGTCCTGCAACTAGGGTTCACCCTATATTCCACCTGTCTTCATTTATATGTAGTATTTTTTGGGGGGGTTTGTGTCCAAAGAGTCCAAGCCAGATACAAGTGAGCAGGGGTCTTTACTATCTGTGGAGTTAATTTACAGAAGGACTAAATGAGAGACGTCCTTCAAAGCTGCAACCTCCAATAAACACCTTCACATGAACCTATTGAGAACCAATGAAGCAGACAAGGGTGCTAACATTCATATGCACAAATGTTTAAAGCAAAGAATCAAATTTTGCAACTTTGTCAAAGAACAGTCTCCAAGAAAAATGACATAAAAAGGCCATCCAGAAGCTGAAAATAATTCGACAAATCTATTAAGGAAAGTGCCAAAGATCAACAAAAAGTCAAAACACTCCAATCATGCAAAAAAAGTTCCATGATGAAGTTGAGAGAAATATTTTAAAACTCAAAATTGGAGTTTGAATCGGTTGATGGTAAAATTAGAGTCGGACTCAAACTTAGCTCTGATTCGGACCAGTTTGGATTTTATGGCTCTGTTTACTATAAAATACATAAATATTAAAATTTTAATGAAACAAATATATTTTAAAGATTCCAAACCATCAGAGAGAAAATATTTCGAGTTTCAAATCCCCAATCTAAAATTTAATGCAAGTAGGCCTGCCCCAATGAAATCCATCAAAGATCTATGGTCATCTTGTAACAATGCTAACATTTCCTTCATCTATTTTGTTGTCAATTAACGGTTTTATCTCTCTCACTTACCACTCTTGGATTATTGATCTGTTTCAATTACTGATCTAGATTTTGATTTCCTTCTACTCTGTTTGAATGCTTTATAGGTTCCATGAATCTTGAATAATATATATTCTTGAGTATGTACATACTCCTAAAAGGGGAGCTTTCCTTTCCGTCCAAATAGCCCATAGAAAAACTTATTGGGGTTACCTATTCTTCTGGAGTAGTTGTTTTCTAGTCAATTCTGTAGTATAGGGCTTCCTTTGATCTATCTCTGAAATTGATCATGGAAAGTTGAACCATATTCTTTCTATAGGATTGTTTAGATGGTTTGTCCATAAAGGTGTTTTCTCTCTAGACATGGTGGAAGACTACTTATTGAAAACTATCTTCAGATCCCAAGTGCATTGAATGTACCCATTAAGTTGTAAGTTTCTCTGATCGATTTTTCCCTTCATCTCTGATATAATGAGTTTAGAGTCACCATAAATGTTAAGGTATCTATATCCAATGCAATGGCCATAAGGATTATCAAGGCCTTTACTTTAGTTGAATTATTAGTTTGGCTTCCCAAAAATTTAAAGGTGATCTGATGGGACTCGAAACTTGGAACGAGACTCCTGTTGCACCACTCTTTTGACTGTTTAATTGTGTTGTTCAATTGAAGAATTCATATGGCTTGGATTTGTTGATTTTAGGTCACCTACTACTATGGATTTTGAATGCATGGTACTTTATCTGAATTCTTTGTATACTCATTAAATCTTTAAGAATATAACTTCTGGAGTAAGTACCTTCCCCTAAAAATGGCCTACAAAACAAAAATTGGAAGGGTATTATGCTTCTTTTTAGTGTCATCATTTTCCTTCTAATTCTAGAGTGTGTTTTCTATAGTTTCACTTTCCCATTGACCCTTATTGTACGTGATTTTCTTAACCACCATGCATACTTTCTTTGATAATCTGCATGTTAGAATAACTCATGGACACTCTCCTCTTTCTCTTTGCAGTAAATGCAATAACTAGGTACCTTCCATGATATTTGTTGGAGGTCATTCCATGTGAGGATTTCAAAGGAGCGAGCTTTGACTTTCTAGGGTTAACTGCAGCTCCAATCTTCTTGTTTTGAAATAAAAACTTTAAATCCAGTGCTCAACTTGTATAGTTCTCATGTTGTTTTTGTTACCCAAACCAATTCATCCTGAGAATTTCTCAGCCTTATGGATGCCATGACCAAGGATTTTATGTACCGTGTCCATTTCTTTGCTTGTTCATTCTCTAGTCTCAATGCCTCTATAATCCTCCATCCACTTGACCACCAACCCATATTATTTACATCATATCCATTTTCCAAGGTCTTAATGTTTTGATCACATAAGTGACTGATTAGGCCTTGTGAAAGTATCTATGCACCTTCTCCACCAATTCAGGGATTTAATCCAGTTCTTATTTTCTGTCCATTTCCTATGAGCCAAGCTACATGATTTACCTATAACCAGTAATTCTTTTATCATAGATATCCAACAAGTGGAATATTCTATAGTAGTCTTGATCAGAGACCTAATCCACTCTTCTACATACAATGACTAAATATTTTCTTCTCATAACTATTTGTGAGAGTTCCTCTATGGACAATAACCTCCAGATACTCGTAGCAGCCAAAGCAATCCACATTTATGTCCAAAGCATATATCCCTAAGTTGTTGTCATTGAAGTATCTTATGGCTAACCTTCACTCTTAATATTTTTAGCCGCACCATGTTGTTGAACCCTTCAAACTCAATGTTCTAGATCACCATTGAACCTTTAACCCTGTGTACCTATAGCCCAGGAATTGGGTATGTCAAGAGAAGGGACAACTGTGATGAATCATCATGGGATTAGGAATGAACTCAAGTTTCTGGAAGATGGAAAAAATGGTATGGAGTGATACATTGTGTCATGCAGGAGGAATTCTATGCAATGGGAGGATTAGATTTAGGGTTTGGTACTTTTTAAATTCCCAAAGGATTGATGCTTCAACTCTTACTATAAACTATCCCAGAGCTTGTATGCATGGAAGATATTTTCTCATCATTATGTAAACTCTCTAAAGGAAAGATCATTTGAATAAATGTTGCATTAAATGGATCTCCAAAGAAAGACCTCTAACATTGTGATCCTAGCCATGCTCTAGTGTTATGATTCAAAATTTTTAGGAAATCTCAACTTCTATCGAATTTCCATTTCTCTCATCTGGAACTTGGCAGGAAGAATTCCACCAAAACCATGTCGCCAATATTCCAAATCTATTAGAGCCATCACCCTCATGCATCCTCTCATTGAAGGCGAGATTCAGTTGGATCCACCTTGATAATCAATTAATTTGAGCATTCCATTTCTCGATGCTCTGAGCAGTTACTGATAGACTTTAATATTTGTTGGTTTCAAAATGACATCTCGCCTTTTTTCGTCTTAATTTACTATGGAGCTAAATAGGAAATGCTTAAACATTAGGCCTAACTTTAGGGATAAATACTTTATTATGATAGTTGTGACCAATACAATCATTGCAAGATTTATATGTATTGTCTATATTTCTACTAAATTTTAGTCTATGAATATATTAAATAAAATAATTAAAAACTGTCAAAAAAAGTGAGTCTTATATTGTCGCTGCCACATAACCAATTTCTCAGAGGCATATGTTATTTGTTTCTACTATTTATGGTAGAAATATGTATGGTAGAATCTTATGTGTATCACTTCTATGTTAGTCTTGAGTCTGGATTCTGGTGTGACCACAATAAATTCAAAACGTCTTTCATGTCTGTAATTTTCTTTTTCACTCTGTTGTTGGATAGACTTTAGTATAGGAGAAGGTATTTATGTTTAGATGTTAATTTCATGTGATTTTTTTCTACTTCTAAAATTGTAGAAATTTTATTAACATCCTCATGAGCATTTTAGAATCCTTTTCTTTGAGAAATTGGAATATGGAAGAGTTGATGCGAACTCCCAAATGGTGATGATAAAACATATTATTGTGGTATGGAACTTCCTTATACAATGATGATAAAATGTATTTTTGTGGTATGGAACACTTATGGACTATATACCTTGAGAGAGAATATAATAGTTTGACACCTTCGTCTTCTAGGTAAAAGGGTTGTGTCTCCCCCTTGATGGTACAGCTTGGTCCTATGGGTAAAAGGGTTATTCTCTGACCTTGATTGACACACCTTGGTCTTGTTGGTGTAGGGGTTGTGTTCCCACTTTGTCATGATGCCTATTGTTAACTCTTGATATTATGTTGATCCTTGATTGGTCCTTATTCTAGCGCCCCCTCATAGTGTATTACCTTAACCCTTTTGTTATGTTTGTTATGGGTGTGATTTCCTAGCATCCCCAAACAACTCATAGACTACTCAAGCAAGTTCAAATAGATCATGGTTTGGTCCAACCATCCCCAAGAAGGTCACGATTCAGTTCAAGCAGACCGAAGAAGGTCACTGTTGGCATGGGTTTGGGGTAAGTGAGTTGCACAACACCTCGAAGGCTGTGCAAGCTCACGCAACACTATGCAAGACGAAATCCATGTGATAGGCGAAGTTTGTTAAAAGTTAGTTAGAAGTGGACCTTGGATGTAAAGGTGCAAGCCTATATATAGAGTTAGACTTGCAACTGTAGATCATGGAAGTAGCATTGAGGTGAAAGATCAATTGATAAATCCATTTTGTGAGATGATTGTTATTTTGTTGCTTCATTTTGTTCTGGAGCAATTTTGGCTCTGTCTATGTCGAACAACTCTTGAATATTGGGTTGTGATCAATCACCTACGATGGAGAAGTATTGTATGATTTGAATCTGTTGCATAGAAGCAATATGATATGACAGATGTTGCCCTAAATTGATCTTGTCTCTTATTTCTTTATTGTCTTTATGTGCTGCTATGTCGACGATGGATGTTTACTGAATCTGTTATATGAATGAATGCACACCTACGATGAATAAGTAATTGATTCTATCTGTTAGTGATCTATTAGTTATGGTGATAGATCTATGATGAATGATGCGATACTAATTAACTATATCTAATGATTATGTTTTTGAGTCGTCGATGCCCTGTCCTTCCTTCTTACTACCATAAACTTGGTTCTGACAGATCTCCCTCGACATCTTGGGTGAGACTTCATCCACTCTACGGGTGTTGCCGGGCAGGGCCAAAAATGTCTGGGTCGGTGCTCACGGAGATCGCGTTGGTTGGGCATCGACAGAGTGGGAACCCCTGTCAATGAGGCTTTGTTGGTGGGTTTTCACCAGAAAATGGTTCTGTTGCCTAGACCTCGTTGCAACTGAAGGGAGGATATGTTGCGGCATCCAACTAAACCAAAGATTGAAGATTGGTTCGACCTTAAGATGTGATAGTTTGTAGAAATAGAGAATTAGAATCCAAAATTGTCGACAAATGATTGGCTAGCCAGATATATCCATGATGGTTCCCATGAATGGTTCTTCTGTGAATTTACTATCATATTGTATGAGTGGCTAGTATGGTTCACTTATAAGAATAACAACCATCAAGGAGTAGAGCCGACATCTTGGACCACTGAACTGATCCAGGAATTGCGAGAAACTGACAACAAAGAATCACGAGCTGTCGAAGTATGGCTGGATAGTATTCTAGAAGGATACATCACTAAGTTTGCAATTGATACCAATAAGTCATACAACAAAGCAAAAATAAAGTTCTTCAACTGACCATGAGGTAGGTTCTTGTTGTCTCTAAAATTATCTATTAAGATGCTTGTCTGTGAAAAAGGGTATTCTAAAAATGCACCCCGAGTACTGGAACTCTGGTGTGTAGAGGTCATGGAAACTGCGGCGAAAGGGGGGAGGCAAATGGCAAGATAAGGGGTAGATGGGTATGAGTTCTAATGAGACTGTGAGGTTATCCGAGGAAATAAGTGGTTGTACAAGGGGAGGACCAAGGTTTCGACAAGAGAAGAGGTAGAGGACAGGGGAAGGTTGTGCTGCGATTGAGACGCAAGGCCACAAAGAACAACCACACGGGACGAAGAGACCCTACAGTGATGACAAGGACGACCAGACCCAGGATAGGATCAGAGTAGTAGTAAGCTCAAACCCTAGTAGTAACGTGTCCACACCTCCATGCACTACTCCACCAACAGGTAGAAAAGCGCATTTTACGTCGACTTATCTGACATGCCGGTACCAGTCTAGTAGTAGAGAACCATTTGGAGGAAGAAGGCCAAGAGTGGCGGGAGACGAGATGAAGCTACCAATATTCCATGGAAACGGGACTAATGACCCAAAGCAGTACTGGTTCTTGTGTGAATCAATCTGGACTGCCAGACAAATTGTGGATGATGATATCAAGAAAATCCAATTGGCGACCACCCTCGAGGTTCATGCGCTTAACTAGCACATGGGATTCATGTAGGTTCCTCAGGGAACCATAGTAAAAACACTGAATGAGATCCGGGAAGGGCTATTCAAGGAATTTAAGAAACCCAAATATGAGGCCCAATATATTACATAACTCAAGGAGATCAAGTAGTTCTCCAATGAAACTGTTTGGGATTTTTATCAACGGTTTAAGATGTTGATGGCCTGAGTTAGCCTCAAAATGAGTGATGTTCAGCATAAGGAGTGGTTCATCACTGCACTAGTCTCTCACATTAGACAGCCATTAATGTAGCAAAAGATCGTGACAAAAAGCGAGGCTCTAGAAATCGCGATGAAGTTAGAAGCTTCTCCTATTGGGGAGACTACAGTTGGAATGAACCAGATTCAGGTGCAGCTAGCAAATTTGACACTCCAACTGCAAGATATCAAGAAGGAAAAAGAAGAACATGATGACCTTTGGTGCACACGGTGTCATGTGGACGGACACACCAAGGACAGCTGCCCGAATTTCCAAAACTATTTTCTCCCAAGAGCATCGAAGCCCTTGAGTTGCGTTGGTGTGCCATGGTGTCGCATATGTCAGGTAAATGGGCATTGACACAAAAACTGTAGCTACATGTAGAAGATGGTTATGAAGGAAGAAAGCTTGTATTTCTCCTTTTGACGCTCAGTGGGGCACGAGGATAAATATTGCTGAGCTTATGACTTGTTTCAAGAGAAAACATATGATTCATACTTTGTGAAGGGCGAGGATCCCTGCATGATCCAACAGTCGTAGCCTCAGCTAAAAATGGTGTAGCCAACATCCCAGGTGCAGTATACACGACCTCTGCAAATACAATTTATGATGTCACAGTTGCAGCAATAGTTCGCACCGCAGACGCATTTTGTAGCACAACCACAGTTTACACCGTGACAGCAGTACAATCAATTACTGATCACTCAGCCTCAACGACAGTACTAGTGGTAAGGAGGATTTAGGGGATGAGGAGGAGGCTTCGGACGAGGGGGAGGATGAGGTCAAGAATCAATCCAGTGTTACACCTATGGAGAATTTGGGCACTACCAGAGGAAGTGTCCTCATGCGTAGTGTACATACTGTGCAGTAAGTGAGCATAATGTTGAAAAATTCCCTCAGTTGATTACAAAGTGGCAGGTCGAAAACATCGCTTAGTTGCAGAACCAGTTCCAAAACCAAAACCAAGTGTATAACCAACAGCCATTGCAAAATCAGACGGACATCCCGCTACAGACTCAAAATCAGCCTATGAACCTGCCAATGAATCAAAATCCACCCTTGAACCAAGCTCAGAACTAGAATCAAGGACCAACGGTTGCAACGATTCTAGCAAAACCTAGGTTGTCGACGTTGCTGTCATCACTCTTGTAGGTGCAATGACAGAAGAAGATGGACCCCGTCAACAAGTTCTATTTGTTGGGAAGCAAAAGCCAACATTTGATATTGCAACAAAAAAAGATACCTTCTCTGAGGATAATCATACAATCAGGAGAAATCCAGGTAAGTCACCTATTGTTGAAATGCCATCTTCTTTTGATCCTTCTGTAGAGACAGGACCATCGTGACAACATGGTACATTGCAATAGTTTTTTGAGAGCTTTCTATCGCTAACTGGAGATATTGAGGCTCTTGTTGAGATTGATAAGTTGTTATACCACCGAAACAAGATGCTGAAGGATTCTGTAGTGAATTCCCTCCAAAAGAGAAACACAAGAAAAGAGATGAGAATGAACATCCAAATCACGGATTATGAAGTCGATTCAGTTTTTGTGGATCTCGAGTTAGATGTGAATATATTGACCAAGCAGACTTGGAAGCTGATGGGAAATCCAATGTTGGGATAGCCCCCTGTGCAACTGCGACTAGCAAATCAGGCCAAAGTTTAGCCTATTGGATGTATCTCCAACCTGGCCGTTGATATCGAAGGTATGAAGACATATGCCGATTTTTATGTTATTGAAGTAGTTGACGGTGGATGCTATTATCTCGCGCTATTGGGGATTGGATGGGCCAATGATAGCATGGCAGTTATCAATTTCAAGAAGTAGGTTATGACATTTGAAAACTAATATATCAGGATCATTGCTCCCATGGACCCTCATGAAGGACACCGGTATATTGAACCTGTCAAGGATGAAGTTGGCAGATGTTGGGATCATGCCTACAATATCTCCGAAGACTATACCCACCCTATCGTCAATGGCAAACTCGGATGGTGCAGCGCTAGCTCTGCGTCCTCTGATTCTGATGATGCTTCAGAAAATTTGCAAAATCGGCCACATGAGGTGTCTTTAGGAATTGTGGACTAATCATGCAATCCCTACATCATGTTGCGATTGAGATTATCGAATTTCCGATCTACGAGGAGCTACCATAGTTTTTTGGATTCCTTAAAGAATTCAAAGAGAAATTTTTTAAACAACAGAGGTTGTTGGAGTTGGAAGAAGCATTGAAGGCCACCCCAACATGCTGGTGGGAAAATCACAAGCAAACAATCCATGAATGGGTACAATGTCGATGATTGATGATGGTACGATTTGGTGATTCAGATATCTATCACATCGGGAGATATGATGGGCAGAATGACCCAATTGGTCATTTGATGGAATGTCAGGTGTTGTGGGCATTGAGACCCAAGGATGAGTGGGTCCATGCTTTTGTTCATACTTTGGACGAGATGCCTAGATCCTAGTATGTAGCAACAGAACTGTGCAGAACCATAACTACTTGGGAGGAGCTGTCAGTTTTCTTTACACAGACTTTTAGTTTCCTCGATGCTAACCTTGAGGTCCATAATGCACTCCAACTCATCTGCGATGTAGTATTGAAGGTTGTACCAGCTGCATACCCTATAGATCCACATCCGCAGTGTCATATGTTATCCATGATGACCTGTTACAATCTATCTGGTGAACCTAAAGATGATGATGACATATGGAATGTCAATATTCCATAATAAGAAGGAATTCATGATATTGTAGCACCAGACATACTAACTGACCCCATGAGTCAACCGCTGAAGATCAAAAAGGTTAACATTGGGATGAAAGAGAACCCAAAGTTTGCTAATATTGGGGACTATTGGGATGATGAAACAATGGCACAGATCATAGATCTGCTACATGATTTCGAGGATCTCTTTTTGACATGGTTCTCGAAAATGAAAGGGATATTAGGGGATTTAGGGGAGATGAAAATCTCGTTGAAACCAGATGCAAAACCTATGTGACAGAGACTGTATTGACTGAACCCATGATACAAAGAACGTGTCAAGGTTGAGCTTGACTAGATGTTGGATGTTGGAATCATTGAGCCCGTCAAAGAGTCAGAATGGATAAGCCCTATGGTGGTTCAGGACAAAAATACTGGATAGGTTTGCATTTTTTCGACCTAAGAAATTTGAACGATGCCTTCCTGCATGATCCTTTTCCAACTCCCTTTACAAATGAGGTCTTTGAACGGGTAGGCAGTCAGAAGATGTACTGCCTCATGGATGGATTTTGAGGTATCACCAGATCTGAATCGCAAAGGAAGATCGGCATAATACCATATTTGTCACTGAATGGGGTTGTTTTCAATATACAGTCATGCCCTTATGATTGAAAAATGCACCATCGATATTTTCTCCAGTGGTTGTCGCTGCATTCAAAGATTTCATTCAGAAGTTCCTGGTGGTATACATAGATAATTGGATAGTTTATGGTCTGGTTAAGGATCATTTAGAAAACCTGTGATTGATGCTGGAAAGGTGTCAATAGCATAAAATTGCATTGAATTCAAAGAAGTGCATTTTTGTGCGCCATTTGGGATGCTGTTAGGGCACATAGTGTGCAAGGAAGGTCTTTTGGTCAACCCTGCAAAGATGGCACTTATCCTTAGTCTGTCGGCACCAAAAAATGTGAAGATGCTTCATGCGACGTTGGGACACATGGGGTACTATCACAAGTTCATCAAAGCATACATTGCGATTACTATCCCTATGGAGAAGCTGTTAAAGAAGGATGCTGCATTTGAGTGGAATCAAGAGTGTTAGGGAATCTTCGACACACTGAAGTCCAAGATGGCGTCAATGCCTATACTTGTATTCCCCGATTGGAACAAGGAGTTCCATGTCCATGTTGACGGCTCTTCTGTTGTACTAGGGGTAGTACTTGTGCAACCAGGTGAGGGAGACCTGGATCATTTGATCACATTTTCTAGTAGGAAGTTGTCTTTTGCTGAAAGGAATTACACAACCACTGAGAGAGAGGGCTTAGCCATGTTTTACGTGTTATAGAAGTTTAGGGACTATCTGTTGGGTGGTCACTTCAAAATGTTCATGAACCACTCCGCTTTGTAATATCTAGTCAATAAGCCTGTGTTGGGGGGGAATATATGTCGATGGCTGCTACTTTTTCAAAGAATTCAACTTTGAGATAATTGTGAAGCCAGGACGGTTGAATGCTGGCCTTGATCATCTCTCCCACATTGAGACAGGAGAAGAACCTACCAGTATTGATGATGGATTTCCTGATGCACATCTGTTCTGAGTAGAGATCGCAGAGGACCATTATGCTCCAATCATTCAGTTCTTGGCAAGTGGATTTTCCCAAGAGGACCTGTCGACCAGTCAGAAGAAGTAATTGGTAGTGAAGGCTTCATATTTCCAGCAGATTTCTGGGAAATTATACAAACTTGGACTAGATGAAATCTTACGACGGTGCATCTTACCGCATGAGCAAGGACCTATTCTAGCAGAAGCGCATGCAATAATTGCTGGAGTCCACTATGGAGGAAGGGATACTGCACGTAAGGTGCTGCGCATTGGGCTATGGTGGCCTACTTTACATAATGATGTGGTATATTATGCGCGGTGTTCCGATGTCTGTTAACAAGTAGGCAAACATCACAGCATGATGAGATGCCGCTTGTGCCACAGGTAACCCTACAACATTTTGATAAATGGGTTGTGGACTTTGTGGGTCCAATTAATCCACCAGGAAAGAGGACTGGTGCATGGTACATCATTACAACAACTGACTATGTAACAAGGTGGGCGAAGGCCACGCTAGTTGCGGACTGCACTGCTGTGACATCAACAAATTTCATATTAGATAATATTGTGACATAGTTTGCATGTCCCAGGATATTGATGAGTGACCAGGGCAGTCACTTTATCAAGCAAATGATGAGAGCACTAACTGAGGAGTTACAAGTGCAACATAAGAAAACCACACCATACCATCCATAGGTGAATGGGACTTTCAAGGCCTTCAACAAAATATTGGAAACTGTGCTTACAAAGGTGTGTAATGCTAATTGCACCGACTGGGATTTGAAAATTTTAGTGGTAATGCGGGAATATCACACCACTTATAAAAGGCTAACGGGAAAGACACCATTTAAATTGGTATAAGGCAGTCATGCCTATGGAATACATTGTTCCTAGTCTACGTATTACTGCTGCGACTGGCATGGATAATGCATAATCACTGGAGGAGTGTATCGCGCAATTGATCCAGCTTGAAGAGGACCGTTTTATCATAGGTTTCCACCAACGCGTTGACAAGGATCGACAAGAAGCGTGGCATCATTGCCACATTAAGAATAAGAAATTCACATAGGGATATTTGGTGTTGTTATATGACAGTAAGTTCATGAAGCATCCAGGTAAGTTACATATGCACTGGTTAGGCCCATATCTTGTTCATTCAATTACTCATGGGGGTGCAGTTTAATTACAGTAATTAGATGGTGCGGTGTTGTCGAAACTTGTGAATGGTAGTCATTTGAATCCCTATAGGATGTGGCCTGAACTGCACAATGCTTGAGGCACTGCAAAAAAAAAGGTGGCACGTCAGCAAGAGACTGCACTAAGGAAAGAGGAATGTGACAAGGTAGTCCACTGGACCGAGATGGGGTGACAGGAAAAGATGGCACGTCCACAAGTGGCTACGACGATAGGGTCGCAACATGAAAAAGGGACGGGGTTGCATGGCAGATGGTCACCAGGGAAGAGTGGCTCACACTATACAGAAAACTCTATGATAGTGACTGGATGTCATGTCATCACAACTGTCAAATGTTACGTCATAATGGTAGTCAAAGAAAAAAACGACAGCACAGTTGATGTCATTAGTTAATGATAGCATATCTAAATGGAAGGTTGGAATAATTGACGATGTATTTAGCACACACATGAAGGATCCTATCATAATAATGCCCCAAGTGAGCCATGATGGCATCTAAGTCGAAGTTGATGATTATAAGATGATGAATGGTAGTTGTATGAACCCCATTAAGAAGTGCTACACTGAGTTAAGTTGCAGAAGAGTTGGGTTGGGTTGTTGGAGGGACCTCCACTACGTAAGGTCTTGGTAGTTGAAGGGGAAATGCAGATCTCCTTGGATATTGGGTATCCTATGAGTAAGATTGTTGTCCTAGCAAAGTTTGATGATCAAGTTGTGAGTAAGCGATTTAGTTTGACCGAGATAGAGGTCTATGGTGAATTCATCCTTGACTATGTTTCTCCCAGTCGGTCTAAGGTGACAACTTAGGAAACCATGAGGAATCCGGATGGGACAAGAGTTCCTTCCGCACTTGATTAAGTCTACGGGAACAAGGCCTCGGGTCCTTCAGATGGCGCCAGATGAGCCTGAGAGGACTGAGTGGGAAGATGCGGGCTGAGCCTGAATGCAAGGAAGGACCAAGTGGACAAATGCGGGTTGAGCTTGATGGCTAGAAAGGACCAAGTGGCTAGATGTGGGGCTCCAGACTAGGCTGACCGACATTTTATGAAAGACGACCACAAATGGATAATGATGTAGTATTCATAGGAGTTGGAGCACAATGGAATTGCATGTTAGACAAGTCCAGAATATTGATAGGATCTACTACAGTCAATGTCGAAGGAAGCAGTTGTGAATCGATAAATGTAGACATAGTCGCCCACTGATGTAGATGTGATGCTTTGTTCTCTTCAGGATCGAGGAAGACACCATGGCCAGCTGACGTGGCTCGAGGAAGAGCCACAAGACTTTGTTGGGGGCCTATTGGAAAGGGTTTGGGGTAAGTGAGTTGCGCAGCATCTCGGAGGCTGGGAAAGCTTACGCGACACTATGCATGACCAAATCCGTGTGATAGGTAGAAGAATAACCATTTTTGGAATTTCTTATGCAATTTTGTACTGTGGATATAGTTCACTAGTTTGTTAGAATTTTGTTAGAATTTTGTTAGAAGTGGACCTTGAATGTAAAGGTGCAAGCCTATATATAGAGTTAGAATTGCAATTGTAGATCATGGA
The DNA here is from genome assembly GCA_001517045.1 of Pseudotsuga menziesii. Lineage (NCBI taxonomy): Eukaryota > Viridiplantae > Streptophyta > Pinopsida > Pinales > Pinaceae > Pseudotsuga > Pseudotsuga menziesii. The sequence goes on from LPNX010803592.1 coordinate 1,720,757, forward strand.
AATAGCATTGAGGTGAAAGATCAATCAATCAATCCACTTTGTGAGCTGACTGTGATCTTGTCGCTTCATTTTGTTCTGGAGCAGTTTTGGCTCTGTTTGTGTCGACCAGCTCTTGAATCTTGGGTTGTGATCAATCTCCTGCTGTGGAGAAGTACTGTATGATTTGGATCTGTTGCGCAGAAGTAATATGATATGAAATATGTTGGCCTAAATTGATCTTGTCTCTTATTTATTTCCTGTCTTTATGTGCCACGATGTCGATGATGGATTTTTACTGAATCTGTTGTATGAATGAATGACACTACTGTGATAAATAAGTAATTGATGCGATCTGTTAGTTATGTTGATAGATCTGTGATGAATGATGTGATACTAATTAACTATCTCTGATGATTATGTTGTTGAGTTATTGATCCTATGTCTTTCCTTCTTACTGTCGAAAACTTGGTTTCGATAGCTCTCCTTCGACATCTCGGGTGAGACTTCATCTGCTCTATGGGTGTTTCCTGGCAGGGTCAAACCTGTTTGGGCCGATATTCAAGGAGATCGCGCTTGTTGGGTGTCAACAGAGTGGGAAACCCTGTCGAAAAGGATTTGTTGGTGGGTTTTCACTAACAGTCACTGTTCATTTCATGGATAATTTTAGGGGCTATATATATCCCATGGGCTATACAGAGGGGGTTACAAAAAATTAGTGGGCTATTTTCTTATATGGAAAGGGTTTTTTCAGATAAAATATATTTTCCCAATATTTATTAGAAAAAAAATAAATCCAAAATGAATAGCCTCCCATATATTAATGAGGAAAATGAAAAAACATATTTTCTCCTTAGCAAAATCTTCCACCAATCTATCTTTCGACCCCAATTTCTAGAGAAATTCTAGTGAAATCATTCATTTGCCCCCAATATTCAGTAATGGAGGATCCCAAGGGTTATTTCACCCACCATGTTCATTGAAATTTAGGTATTTGGTTGCATTTGGTTGTATTTTTAGTCAATTTCATGTGATACCTTCTTTGAGCCCTCAATTTCCAGTATTTGAGGGAAAATCAAGGGATATTTTGTTATATATAAAGGCTACAGTGATTCATGGTTAACCCACATCATATTGCACTTGCAGGGTGAATTTTTTGGTTGATGCAATTCCACTTTTCATTCTTAGTTTTATGGACATTTTAATCTCCACATAACATCTCCATTTTTGAAAGTTTAGGTCTTGAAGCGTCATGCCAGACATGAAATCTATAAGAGAATACGAACTTGCAACATTCCTTTTATCCAATAATTAACATGGTATTCTTTTTATCATGCTTTTTATGCTTTTAATACACGGTTACAATAGATTATTATATTGTAAACTTACCTTTTATAATACCTTTAATCATCGATGATTTTTTAGTCCCGTGGAATTCTAGGGCACTTTTTATGCTTAGGGCTCATTCGATGTTATTAGGGTTTTATTCTTTCCTAGTAGTATTGGTTTCGTTAAAGTGTTATAGAAATCAAAATATATGATTTATTTTATTCCTTGTCATTTTTAAACTATCGACTGACATTTATATGTTGTTAGTAGATGTTACCCTTGAGGGAGAGAAGCCACGTGGTTTTTATATATTCAAATTGAATTTGACCAAATTGTTTAAAATGTTTTTTTGTTAGGATCTTTCTCTACAATTATTATTGGATCTAAGGCATTAATGAGAGTGTATATGTTCATATTTTTTGTTTATTATTGTTGATGATTGGGATTTTTGTAATATAAATGAATGCACACTAATTATAACGCTAGGGCTTATGAAAATCGAGTCATGGTTATCTGAGGACCAAGGCATAACTTACAGAAGATTCAAGGATCAATTACATAGAAAAATGACATGAAAACACTGCAATTAGGAGTTGCAGTTGTAAAATTGTTATCATTAATCAAAAGTTAAGATACAATGTGTTGCACTGGCATATATAGCCAGACAATTCAAATCCCAAGGAGGTCATTCAAATTGCATACATGAGAGTGGATTAGCTGTCAGTTAGACACACTAAACACATCAATTAACCACTAATCATAACCATAATTGACTCTAATTGAATCAGAGGCAATTAAGACTGAGTCTAACTGAATAGAACTCAACTACATGTTAATCAGTAGGTGAGGGCACATATCTGACTTTAGTTAGCTGAGATCAAGTGAACTGAACTGAAATGAGTAAACAAAAGTTGTTGGAGGCACCTTAAATCACTCCAGTTAACTAGAAATTACCAAAAATAGGTAAAATGGTAATGGAGGCGCCTATACAGTTGCAATTTAACTGAAAGTAGGTGGAATAACCATCAGTTAACTTATTTGGGGTGCTTAGGTCATGCATATCAACCCATATTTTCTCTTTGATTGAAGGAGGATGTTTGGTCAGTCTCCCCGATTGAAGGAGAAGACTTAGTTAGCATCCCTGAGTGAAGGAGGATGATCCAGTTGATGTTGATTTCACATATTCAATTCAATAACTTAGGAATAGTGGATAATCAATCCAAATTGACCAAATAAAGATGTGTGGGTTGGATAATGACTCCAACACCCCCCTTAAGCTATACTCATGTGGAGGAGTAAAAAATTATAGGTCCCCAGAAACTAAGGCCATAGGTCACCCTTTACAAAAAGTAACGCTAAAATGCTCAAAACAAATGCTAAGTGAGGAAACTAGGAAAACCCTGTGGGAACAAAACCCCCCCTCAAGATGAACACTAAATAAATAACTGAATTCACCCTAATGAACTCACCCCCAACAGTGAACAGGGGTAAGTGAACATTTTCTTAATAAATTTCTTGGTGAAAATATTTGCAATATGCCCATCTGTGGGGCAGTATTGCAGAACAATTGTCCTATCATGCACCAAATCCTTGATGTAGTGCATGTGGATATCAATGTGTTTGGTTCTATGCCGCTGAACCGGATCTGTTGAGATCTTGATAGCACTTTGGTTGTCACAAAATTTTATAGTGGATGAATAACTACCAATCTCAAACTCAAACAAAATACCTTGCAGCCAAACTACCTAGATGCAAGCGTTGACTGCTCCCCTCTACTCTACCTCTGTTGAAGAAATGGAAATGGTAGCCTGATTTTTGTTGTACCAACAAATATGCCCACCATCAAACATAAACACATATCCATAAGTGTACTTTCGATATATTCTATCTCCTACCCAATCGAAATCTATAAAACCGACCAAATCTAGCTCAGAATCTTCAGCATAGTGAACATCATAGGATCTAATACCCTGCACATACTGTAGAATCCTCTTGGATTCCCTCCAATGAATCTCATGAGGTTTTTTCATATATCTGGATACAACATTCATGATATAAAAAATTTCAGTCCTTGAATGTGTCAAGTATAGCAGACTTCCGATCAACTGGCGGTAAATAGTGGAATCCATCTGTGGAGTGGTTTTTCCCTCTTCAAGGTTGATTCCTGAGAGGAAAGGAAATGGTGCAGCCTTAAAATCAACCATGATAAAATTAATTAATAGGTCTGAAACATATTTTGACTGTGTCACCATTATTCCATCAAATTCTTGAGTGATTTCTATCCCGAGACACTATCTCAGCAGGCCTCGATCACTCATTTTGAAAGCATCATGTAGAGCAATTTTAATAAATGAAATTGAAGCAAGGGTGCTTCCTGTAATCAAAATATCATACACATATAGTAATATGATCAGTATATTACCTTCATACTGCTTCAAGTATACATTTATATCATACTTTCATCTCTCGAAGTTCTGTGAGAGCATAAAGGCATCCATTTTGGCATACCAAGATCTTGGGGCATGTTTTAAGCCATATAATGATTTTTGCAGCTTACAAACCAATGATGGATATGATGTATAGCCTTTAGGATGCTTCATGTATATATATTCTTGCAGGTATCCATGGAAAAAAAACACTTTTTACATCCATGTGATATACCTCCCAGTGCTTGGATGCAACAATGGCCAAAACTAGTCTTATGGAATCCATTTTTGCCACCAACGCAAAGGTGTCATGGTAGTCCACTCCTTGGACTTGGGAGAATCCTTTTGAAACCATATATGCTTTATATTTTCAGTTTGATCCATATGCAGCATCATTTTTCTGATATACCCACTTGCATTGAACAAGTTTCCTCCTAGGTGGAAGGGAAACTAGCTCCCAAGTTGCATTTTTTCGGAGAGAGTTGAATTCTTCATCCGTTGTGGCTTGCCATCTAGGATCATTCCGAGAATGATAGTATGACTTAGGATCATATCCAATAATCAAATATCAGGTCTTGGAAAACAAATAATCATTGCAATAAATAGAAATACCTACTCTTTGAAAATCTAACCTGGTTCTCCTTGGATCAGCAGGATTTCCAACATCTAACCTGGCAGAAGAGAGAGTATTCTCAGCCCATTTTGGGAGGTAAGTGGGAACATTAGGATATGATTCAGAACTTGATATGCAATTTTCACTGATATCAGACATCCATTATGGAATATCAGAGATCACAGATGCATTTTCATCATCAGAACAAGAGCAAATTTCTGCAGTTTCTCCTCTACTAGTTCCACATCTTGGAGAGGTTTTTCGACGAGAACACTTCTCTCTATGAATATATTTTTGGTCTTGATATTAAAAAGTTTGTATCCATTTGAATCCTCTAGATATGCAATGAACATACACTCAATAATCTGCAGTTGCAAATACTTCCTCTTGTCACGTGGAATTCGAACCCAAGCAGTGGACCCAAAAACTCTGAAATTGGACACATCCAGTTTGTGACCAAAGTATGCTTCAAAAGGTGTTTTTAATTTCATGGATGAATTATGGACCATATTTTGAATGTAGGAATAAACATTCATTGCTTCATTCCAAATATTTGCATCCAAATCTTTAGCTTCAAGCATGTAGGTGGTCATTTCTTTTAGGGTCCGGTTTTTCCTTTCCGCTACACCATTCTGCTGGGGTGTGTAGGGAATGGAGTGTTGTATTTGGATTCCATATTTAGCACATATTTGAAGTTGCTCATATTTTATCTACTCTCCTCCATTATCAAATCTGAGAGCCTTTAGCTTTCTCCCAGAAGCATTCTCAACAGAAGCCTTAAAATCAATGAACTATTCAAGAACTTCGGATTTTTTCTTGAGAAAATAGACCCATGTGTATCTTCACAAGTAATATATAAAAGTGATTACATACCTTGAACCATTAATGGAGGTTTTAGGCATAGGAACACTGATATCAGAGTGGATTAGACCCAAAATACATGTAGCTCTCCTTTCCTTTCCTCGATCAAATTTGTGTTCATGGTGTTTGCCGACAATGCAACCTTTGCAAATTCCACTGGAGGTTTTGATGGTAGGGAGGCCTTCCACCATGGAATTATTTTGAATTCACTAAAATTATTTGAAGTTCAAATGTCCAAATATTTCATACCACATTCGGCTAACCTCATTCCCATGAGTCAGAAGGCTAGTAGGATTTGCATCAGGCGCAAACTTGGAAAACTCATAGGTCTTAGCTGAATGATTTACTATACCTATTGCAATGAGTTTTTGAGATGCAATTTCTGAGATCTCAACATCATTTGGGTTGAAATTTACTCCCTGGGGAAAACTTATGTGTGTCATTTGATATACACTCAATAAATTCGAAGCCAAGGAGGGCACATACAGAACATTGGTGAAAAAACCATGTTCAAGTTTTACAGTACCTTTGCCTTTCGAAATGATTTGTGAGTAATCTCCCATGTGGATGGGAATGTTGTTTTCAGAGTCCAGGGATGCAAAGGATTCTTTGTTTGCCACCATATCGTTCTAAGCACCAGAGTCAATGAGTATAGATATAGGCTTCGAAACATTTGCCATGAGGGCATGTCCTCTGCGGGCTGGTTCCGATCACGATTCTCTCTCTTCCTTGCACCTTCAGGAAGATTGATGTTATTATTCTCAAGGAGAAGAGCCATTTCATCAAGTTGTCTCTTCATGCAATAAATTTCAGGGTGAAATCCCCTTCCGTAATAGGAACACTTGATTTTTTCTTTGCCTTCTTTTCTTTTGTGCTTGTTCTTCCTTGAGCCTAAGGGCTCATCCTGCTGCTAGTGTTTCTCCTTTGGCTTGGGAGCATTAAAATTAAATTTTTTATTCTTTTTCTTTCCCTTACCATTCGTAGATTTGGGTCCTCCAGCAAACAAAGCTTTATTTTTTGAGGATTTGATGATCCCCATTTGCACAAGCTTGTCATGCTCATTTGTGAGAGATTCAATGAAGGCATTGAGGGTTGACATCTTCCAATTCGAGGTTGTCAGATTCCCGGTATGAAAGGTGGAAACAAAAAATGAGAAATCTACACCAAGTTTGGAGAGAATGGCAAGGATGAGCTGATCATACTCCTTATTAAATTTACACTGCTTCAACTGGAGCACCAAGTGCTTGAACTTGGTGAAGAAATAATTCATGGTTTCATAGTCACCTAGGTTTAGAGAAATTAGCTCATTCTCTAGCTAATAGATCCTCAAATCATCTTGCTTATCAAACAAGGAAGCAAGTTGATCCCAAATTTCCTTAGGATTCTCAATCCAGTGATGTGGAAGAGAAGATCTGGGGAGATTGAAAGGCACATAAATCCATAAGCCTCATGAAGCTTATTCCAGTATTTTTCTTTGTCAAGAACATGATTCAGCTCTACCTCTATGTCCATTGTGACTCTGTAGAGTCCTTTGGAGCGTATTTTAATATCCATGTACTCCTTCCACTGATGGTAGTTGAAAGGAGTTACTAAGTTCACAAAAGAGGCCATAATTCTGTTGTAGCGAATGCAATGAAAGACTCTGAAAAACCTGCAAATCACACAAAAAAATACAAAGTAATGTCGAACATCCTGCAATTTTGGAGTTTTCTTCACACCCGGCTTAGTCAATCAAGCAAGCTTGATCAACAATGCATTTTCTCGAGAATTATGTGGTAAACTCGCTGCTTCTGGTGCAGAGCTAGAATGTTTGAGCTTTTTTCTCAAATTGCATCATAGATCTATCAAGGAATTCGTTGAAGAAGAAGAGCCTTGTCCCACCATGGCTTTGATACCATATGAAAATTGATTCACGGTAATCTGAGGGCCAAGGAACAATCTACAGAAGATTCAAGGATCAATTGCACAGAAAAATGACATGAAAACACTGTAATTAGGAGTTTCAACTGTAAAATTGTTATCATTAATCAAAATTTAAGATACAATGTGTTACACTGGCATGAATAGCCAGATAATGTGTTACACTAAACACATCAATTAACCACTAATCACAACCATAAATTACTCTAACTGAATCGAATGCAATTGAGACTGAATCTAACTGAATAGAACTCAAATGCATCTCAATTAGTAGGTGAGGGTGCATATCTGACTTCAGTTACATGAGATCAAGTGAACTGAACTAAACCAAGTCCCCAAAAGTTGTTGGAGGCACCTTAAATCACTCCAGTTAACTAGAAATTACCAAAAATAGGAAAAATAGTGATGGAGGCGCCTATATAGCTACAGCTTAACTAAAAGTAGATGGAATAACCATCAATTAACTGATTTGGGGTGCTTAGGTCATGCAAATCAACCCATATTTGCTCCTTGATTGAAGGAGGAGGCTCAGTTAGTCTCTTTGATTGAAGTAGAAGACTTAGTTAGCCTCCCTAATTGAAGGAGGATGATCCAATTGATGTTGGTGTCACAAATTCAAGTCAATAACTTAGGATAAGTGGATAATTAGGCCAAATTGACCAAATAAATATGTGTAGGTTGGATAATGACTCCAACAAGGCTACAATGGAATGGTCATTATTTTGGTTATCTTCTTATAGAGTTGTCCAAAGCATTCTGGTATATTCTTTTATTTGTATTGAGAAGTTTGTGTATGGAATATTTTTTTTCTTCTCATTGCCAAGTTCATCAATTTTATTTGTGACCTAAATGTGTTTGGTTCAGTACTTGTTTTACGATATTTTGTTCTTTATAAGGGTCATTCATAAGTAAAAAAAATGGTGATTTGTTTGGATGTGTAATTTTTATCATCATCTAGAAATGGATCTAGTTATGATTTAGTTGGAACAAGATATACTTGATTCCATCATTATTGTATATAATATGTATAGGGTATGTTTGACCTGAGATGTAGACATTATGTTATTTTATATATAGTCTTGTGCATTCAATGAGGGTGCTAAGACAATTTTACCACATTTTGCATGCTTTCAAAATTTTCAAGGACATGGATACAAACTCCTCCTCAGTTTATCTTAGAAAAAGTAGTCTTTAGTTCTACTGATATGTGTGATGATGAATCAATGTGATTTTTATTCTCGTTAGTGTAGGCTCTTATTTATAATAACCATTTCAAATTTCTAACTAACTCTAAAAATTCTAAATCAAATGGAATAATTCATATTTTGATTGTCAAGAAAAGGAAGGAAAAAGTGGCATTCGTATCTATAAACATATAAGCATGTTATTTTTTCTGAGAGGGTAGCTTAAAAATGAGAGATTTGTAAAATAAGATACTTGAGAATTCATACACTATATTAATGTTGTGGGTTTCGATAATACTCCACATTGTAATAATGGTCTGTGGGTGCCATAATCACTCCACATTGTAAAGTGTTCAAGTATATTAGTTTGTTACTATGTCAAGATTTGGTTCCCCACATGTCTGTTGGACCATTAAGGGATGAGATAAAAAGTGGAGTCCCCACTTTCCCTGAATATAGTTAGTGTAGTTTTGTTTTACCAACACCTCTAGTTGTGAGTGACCCAATACTACTCGTGAAATGTATAAATAAATACCTCCTCTCCTCATTCATGCATTTTCTCATTTGAGGGTCTAGGAGTCGACAGAGTCAAGCTTTGGTGTATGACCTTCTATTGCACTACCTTAGTTATACACATAATCAAAATCCAAGTCTTCCTAGAAAAAGATTCACCAAGAAGTTATAAGGTTTCCAAATTTGATGAAAGATTCACCAAGTTTTTACAATATTTCATATTTCACTAAAATATTCACCAAGATTTTACACTATCTTATAATTTAGTGAAATATTTTCCTAGATTTTACAAGTTTCTATAATAGAATCAAAGATTCGCCAAAAAATATATATATACATATTATATTATTAATAAAATAGCCTTCAAACTTTCCGGAGATTCACCCATTTATTATGCATATAGATTTCAGGGGTGTTCTTAAAATTATCCCTGGTTCATTTCAAGAAGCACCAATAAGGTCACAACCCAACTTAGGAGGTCATGGTCCATACTTGAGTGGACTAATATATATGTTGCACTATTTGAGTGTGTTTTGTTGTAAGAAATCAATGGGATTTGTATGGGATACAAAGTGAGCTCTGCTTTGTATATGGAATGTCATCATTACCTGATATTTTATGGACTATTGTTTCTGGGTATGTTGTTCCAGTAATTGGGGTTTCCTTACGGTTCACTTCAAGTAGACCCAGACACTCAAATAGTGCAGCGGAGATCTTAGTCCACTCAAATAGGTTTATAGTTTTTTTTAGCAACCCCAAACAACTCACATCCTGCTCAAGAAAGCCATGGGATTTGTATGCGCTACAAACTGATCTTTGGTTTATGTGTGGAATGTCATCATTACCTAATATTTTATGGACTGATGTTTTTTGGTCTGTTTCTCTAGTAATTGGGGTTTCCTTGCTTGTCGACTAGGTTACCTTGACTGCTACTATAATTGACTAAACCTACAGTAATTGAATTTATTCTCTCTCTTAGGTATGTCCTTTGTTCCTGTAGTGACTTGTCTCTTAATAGACAAGATCTGGCCTAAAAAATATTGTTGAGTATAAGGAAGGTGTTAACTCTCCTAGTGGGTTATCTTATTTGTTTTCTTTGTACTTTGAGTTAGATTTACTACTGTTGTTATTTATTGTCGTTGTATGCTTTTCAGCTTCAACACAAGGACCTTCGGGATTGTTAAAGTTGAAATATATAAAAAAATATTCTTTAAACTTATCTTGTCTAGTTACAACAATACTATTTTTTTTTCTAGTACTATTTTTTCATGGTTTGTCATGGTTTATGTTTGTTTGAGATGGTTTGTCATGGTTTATGTCTTTTTTCTTATTAGATATTTGCTGCTAAGTCTAAATATCAAAATATGGTTGGAAACTTCCAAAAGCTACAGTTGCATTGATGCCTATTTGTTAGGTTTTGGGATCCATGTCTCTATGTCAAGAAACTTTATCACCTATTGTTGTTTAAACAGACATACCAGAGTCAACCAATGACATTTCAGAGTTCAGGTAAATGCTGATAATGACATTTTGTGGGGATTGGAATATAAAAAGTGATAGAGGTATGTATATAAGAACTAAAATGTTTTCTATATTCATTCATTACATTCAAAATCACATTTGTTGCATCTATTTTACATCAGTTTCAGCCTTAGTAGTCATTTAGTTACATGACATTTGTGCATTTATTTTACATCTTATGGCATCTCCTTTGGGGCCTAGTTTATAGAGGAATTTATGTGGCATGTCATTTTGATGAGAAATGTATTTGCACTATCTTCTTGTTTATGATGGAAAAAATATTTTGAACAAAAACTATGCCACTTTTTGGCTGGATAAAGTGGCTGATATAAAAAATTGAGCAGTAAGAAAGAACATATAACTAGCAAAACTGATAAAAGAGCATAATAGAAACTTTTTTCATTTTTTTGGGTGGGGGGGTGGTGTTACAATCAATTTGTCCCCCTTTTTTAGATATATTGGATAAATATTCCTCGTGCCTTCTTTTTCAATCCAATTGGTTGTAGTTGCGAATTTTAACAAGTCTTTTAGAATGCAATTGATACATAGAATTTGAAATTTGAAATCAGGCTATTTTTCTTCCTTGGTCAATGATCAAGAGTGTTTTCCCATAACCACCTTAGAAAGATCCAATTTAGAATGTATTTGGTGATTGATTTTTTTATTAGACTAAGAGTGGGCATCTGATCTATTCATGTGATATTAACCACTAACTGCTTGCCACTGATATTTATGACAATTTTGAATTTTCAATCTAGTCTCATTCTCTTCCTACATTTTATTAATAGTATATCATATATAACCACATTTACAGGAGTTGGGAATGTTTGAGGATTTTTTGATAAATATACAGGAAAAACAATAATCTTGGATTTTAACTGAAATTTCAAGATTTTTCTTATTTCTGCAGGTTGGGATACTTGGACATGCAGTTGATTTTTATGATAGGAGCTTAAAGTATAGTGAAATTTACAGAAATCTTGATAGGAAAAAACTTATGATTGCATTCGATATTAGGTAGTCTAGGAAAAGCATACAATGATTTTTCTTATTTTGGAAAATATAAAAATATTTTCATTTTCTTTCCAATTTACCTAGATTCTACATTTGTCTTGCATGGCTTCAGGTGTGTGGGCTTCATGATGGCTAAAATGGTGTTGCAAGAGCTTATGGATCCCTCCATATTCATGAAGTTCAAGTCCTTGTTAACAATGGTGTGCATCAATCAGCCCTTGAAGAATATATCTTTTGGAAAAAATATTGTGTTTATAAATTGGTATTTCATGTCTTCTCTGTCTTGTATTTTTGAAATATTGGAAATATGAATTCAGGAAAAAAATCGCTCATGCTTGCGCCAGTTTTTGTTACCAACTATTTACAAGAAGTTTCCATCTAGAAGTATAGGTGTACAGATATATATTCATCTTAATACCCTTTAAGATATTTTTCTTTGGTCACTATGAAAGCATTTTTGTGAATCTATGCAACCCTTAGCTGAAATATAGGTTGTCAAGTGTTTTTGCAATTTGATACAAAACTGCCCTTCCTCTGTTAGACGTGGACTTTTTATCCACCACACTTTTGTTCCAAATTATTTATCTAGTCTATATTCATTAGGATATGAGTATATTTGACGTGATTTTAAATATTTTTGGATTTATGGAGTGCATGATCAAACTATAGTAGATTTTATTGCTAATCCTCGTTGCCTTTTATAATCTATATTTCATGTTTGAAGTACATGAATAAGCTTGGTACTTCTACAAGTATTGTAAATATTTCAAGGGTACTATCTCAATGGAAGAGCACATGCCCTACAGGAAGGAGATTGATGGTTCGATTCCTCCATACCCTATCTACAGAAATCAATGAATATTTTCATATAAAATGACTAAATTATTGACAAAAAAAGAGAGATATGTGACCAACAAATGGGAGATAAGCGACCAAACAAATGACCAAAATTCACATATAAATGACCAAATGACAGTTTTGATGGCTAATTTTTGGTCTCTTATCACCAAACATATGACTAGAATAATGACCAAACAGATGACCAGATTAATGACCAAATATGCGACCAAATTAATGACCAGCCGACAAGCTATAAATGACCAAACTATATATGACCACTTTTTTGCTCATGCGATAAGAGACCGAAAATTAGCCACCAACAATTGCCAAATCAAAAGTGGTCATTTATAGGCGAATTTTGGTCACTTATCTCTCATTATGTACTAGTGCTTCAACGGCAGCACAAACAAGTGTCTTCTCAAACCAGATGAACTTTTCAAAAACTAACAAGTGTATCCATCAATAAAACAAAAGAGGCTCTACCTCTATTCAAGAGGAGCACCTATCATAGAAACAACTTTTTCCATAGGCTACGGCCCTTTAGTTTCAACCTTTACAATAAGCAGCTACACACATTTTAATTCAGCCAAGACATCTGTATTTTTTCTGGCCAGGAGAGCACATACTCAACCAATAGTCGAAATCATCATTTCAAATACTACAACTCTCATACAACACAACAACTCAACAACTCAACACCGACACGCCCTTTCTCTTCAAAAAGAAACGGAGGAGTTTGAACTCAACCAGAGGCAACAAGCAATGGAATCTTCACACTTTTCGATCCACCTAAATTCCTTCTTCATATACAATATTACATTCACCTCAGTGTTTCTACAATTTTGGTTCATGTGGGGGAGGGTTCCTCAACCTTCGATGTTCCTTCCATATGAATCAATCATGGAGGGAGTCTCAATCAAGCGCATGGATTTTCTCCACTTCACCCATGTAGCATCCTATCTTGGACATCAATGAAACAATCAGTCAAACGATGATGGGGTTTGGAAAAACATTGGTCGACAAGATTTGGTCTTCAATCCTCCATAGAAACAACTCAGCTAGTTGTGGCCACAAACTTTATTCATTGCCCAACACTTTTCTCACACCAATTCTTAGTTGCTCGGCAGCCTTCACTAGTCGCAATGATGGATTCATCTCTTGCGCGAGGTCTGTATGGTAAAATAGCATGCATGCTCCACACACTACCAAATCGAGTTTACAAAATCTATGCACATGTCTCTCAGCAGTCACACACCACCTCACTAGCAAGTAGACCTAGTTGTGCCTAAGCTTTGATACCAATTAATGAAATTGGCACAGTGGAATAAACACAACCCATGGGGAAAATGCCCAAAACCCTATATTTTAGCATGAACATATATTTATACAAAATTAAGAACAATATGGAAAGATCTAAACATGTATAAACATCTAGACTAATTTTCTAAGGGACTTGCGTCCACAAGGCACTTGAAGCATTACATGCCAAGGAAGCATTTACAAGGCTTGGGGAGGCTCCATTGTAAAGTGGCCTAGAGGTGACTGGTGGCTAGCTCACTTAGCTCTGCTTGGTTTCTTTAGGTGAAGTGAGAAAATAAATCTATTATTGTGGTTTTTCTGGTTTTGGGTTTTCCACGTAAATATTGTGTGTCTACCTTAAATGTGTTGCTATGTAGAATTGTGTTCTCTCATGTATTATTTAATGATGCTTGTTAAATCCTAAGAGCCGGTATCAGAGCCATGGATGGCATATAGTTGTGCTCATTGTGTTGTACCTGGTTTTTTGAATTAATTGTGGGCTGCATGTTCAGTGGTACCCGACACCCTAGCAGTATTTTTTGGTTCCTGGTTAGAATGTAATTTCCTCGGGTGCTAGAAGCACGAGGCATCCCTCTTATGCATAGAGAAGGGATGTTTCGTCAAGTGTGGATTGAACCACTGGGTAGGTACAAGGGTGGTAGGTGTACTCGTATCCTAGCTTGGTGTGGATCAGAGAGGTTGGGTCTTCGATTGTGGGAGGAATGTGAGATGGTTAATCTCAGTTATGGGACCAATATTGATGAAATATGTGTGTGAAGTGAATTTCTATAGAACTAGCGGTTATAGTGGTTGAGACCCATGTAATCCGGTAGATGGATTCTTCTTTATATGGACGTTATTGACACGGTTGGATGTGGGTACATAAGAAGCATGGAAAAAACAAGCAAAATAAAATGAACATGAAAAAGAGAGAGGATGAAGCCAATGATGGTGATGGTTTAGTCACCATGAAGACACATGAAAAAAAATTAATGGAACAATTTGCATGTAAAAGGCAATATGGTTGTAAGACCTGGTAAGGCATGCATACCCGTGGTAACTCACCAGTAAAGTCGGTAGATAGACCTAGGTGATAGGGTGGTGTATGTGAGATTCCTCAGTAAAACATTGAGGGGGGTTGGTTTTTACTTCGAGTCATGTTTAAAGGGGGGATGGTTAGGGTTAATCTTGGCTCGTGAATGAGTCAAAGGTGGTTTCGGTCTAGGACATGTTTTTGGGCCCATGGTATTTAGTGGCCAATGTTATTTTTCCATGGTATTTGTGGTCAATGGTATTTTGGTGGCTCATGGTATTGACTCATGGTATTGCATGTAAAGATGTCTTAGAAGGCTTGAGGAGGCTCCATTGTAAAGTGGCCTCAAGGTGAGTAGTTGCTAGATCACATGGCTTGGCTTGGATGCTTTAGGTGAAGGGAGATAATATATCTATTGTGGTGTTTTTCCTGGTTTTGGGTTTTCCACGTAAATATTGTGCGTATATCTTAAATGTGTTGATATGTAGAATTTTGTTCTCTCGTGTATTATTTAATGATGCTTGTTAAATCCTAAGAACTGATATCAAATCCATGGTTGGCATATAGTTGTACTCATTTTGTTGTACCTGGTTTTTTGGATTAATTGTGGGATGCATATTCGATGGTACGCGACACCCTAGCAGTATTTTTGGGTTCCTGGTTAGAATGTAATTTCCTCGGGTTCTAGAAGCACAAGTTGTCCATCTTATGCATAGAGAAGTTGTTTCATCAAGTATGGAATGAACCACTGGGAACGTACGAGGATGGCAAGTGTACTCGTAGCCTAGCTTGGTATAGATCAGATAGGGTGAGTCTTCGATTGTGGGAGGAATGTGAGATGGTTAATCTCAGTTGTGGGACCAATATTGATGAACCATGTATGTGAATAGAAATCCTATAGAAATGACAATTACAGTGGATGAGGACCCATGTAATCCGGTAGATGGATTCTTCTTTATATAGACATCAATGACACGGTTGGATGCAAGTACAGAAGAAGCATGGCAAAAATGAGAAAAACAAAGTGAGCATGGAAAAGCTAGATGATGAAGCAAAGGATGGTGATGGTGTAGTCGCCATGAAGACACATGAAAAAAATTAATGGACCAGTTTGCATGTAAAAGGGCATATGGCTATAAGACCCGGTAGGGAATGCATACCCCTGGTAACTCACCAGTAAATTTGAGAGATAGACATAGGTTATAGGGGGTGTATGTGAGATTCCTTGGTAAAACTTTGAGGGGGGTTGGTGTTTATTGCAAGTCAAGTTTAAAGGGGGATTGTTAGGGTTAACCTTGAATCGAGAATGTGTCAAAGGTGGTTTAGGTCTAGCACATGTTTTTGGGCCCATGGTATTTAGTGGCCAAATGGTATTTTTCCATGGTATTCTTCCATGGTATTTGTGGCAAATGGTATTTTGGTGGCTCATGGTATTGCATGTAAGGAAGTCTTTAGAATGTTTGAGGAAGCTCCATTGTAAAGTGGCCTAGAGATGAGAGGTGGATAGCTCACTTAGCTTTGCTTGGTTTCTTTAGATAAAGTGAGATAATAAATCTACTGTGATGGGTTTCTAGTTATTTATTATTTGTATAGGTGTTTAAAACCTAAAACTTCAAAAACCCACGAGTTCATAAACAAGAGCGTCTTCGAAAAACTTGAAACAAATTGAAGGATCTATTAACGAAATCCTCATGGCACCGCATTAAGCGATCCCTTGGAAGATTCGAGCGAACTCCTCATGGAACCACATTGAGCGATCCCTTAGAAGATTCCTTCAGCGTTTCAAGCTTCCCAAGAATGCAAACCTGGAAAAGATTAAGGCAAGCTTGGAAAATGGGGTGTTGATTGTGACAATGCCAAAACTCCAACCTCCTTGAGCCAAGTCCATGGAGATCTGTAGCTAACATTTCAATCGATATTCAAAATGGGCATGTCGTTGTTGTTGATATTTTCTATATAATGTGTACTGTGTGCCCCCAATTATCTTCCCTTCCCTATTTCTCGTATTGGTTTATATGTTTGTACATGTCGTGTGTTTTTTAATAATACAATAACCATGCAGGTTTAGCCTACGTCTTTTTGAAAGGTTATTTATAATAAGTGCTATGTTGTTGATTAGGAAATTTTTAAAATCCAATTTTGTGTTATTTAAATTTGAATTTTTTTCTTAAATTTGAATTTTATGTTATTCAAAATAAATATTTTTTAATCGTTCTTGTATTATTCAAATTTTGACTAAATATTGTTTTTTTATATCTTTACATTTTTAATTAAATTTGGTCAAAATTTTACTAGAAATTGTTTTCAAATTCAGATGATATAAGATGACATAGTCGAACATTTAAAGTCTCATGCTTTTAAATAATACATAATATTGATCATTGAAACCAAAAATTATAAAAATGCCATAATAAAACTGTTTTTAACACAAAAATATAAATGAATAAAAAGTACCGTAAGACATTTTAAACAAAATAAACATAAATCATGAAAATGCCATAATGTTAAAGAAAATCATGAAGCTTTTCAACACAAAAGCATAAAGTACGAAAATGTCATATTAAGATTCATGAAATGCCATAACAAGGATTTTTAACACAACATGAATTACATAGATTATGAAAGTGCCATAATAAGGCCTTCTAGAAACGGGAAGAGTTCGTTACACCATAATTTATTAAAAATAGAACCTTCCCGCCTATATTTTTTTATATTTTTTTCTATGTTTATCAGAGACATGGTATTCACTACATTCACCATGATCTTTGCTTCTTCAACTTCTTCGAGATTTTGTAACTTTAAAGGAAAACCATAAATTTGTAATTTAAAAAGTTTTTTTAAATTCAGATATTTTTCAGGCAGTATCGTTAATCTTTGACATTCCATCAAAGTAAATATTTGAAGCGAACTCAGTGCACCTTCCTCTAATTTTGGTAGTTCTTGTAACTCATTTAGTCCAACCAATGAAAATATTTTCAATGAAGGGAATGCACCCTGCTTCATTATTGGCAACTCCTGTAATTTGTATAACCCAACCAATGAAAATATTTTCAATGAAGGAAATGCTCCGGACTCACCAAATTCCGCTGGAAATTTCTGTAATTCAGGGCACTGAATTATCTCTAACTCGGTCAGGCTCCTCAGCTTTTGTAAACATGGAAGCTCGCCCAATGTGACACAACCATATAATTTGAAAGAAGTCAGATTATGAAAATCACAAAAATCATGCCTCTCCAGTTTGACCAGGTGAGGGCATTTCAAAACGAGGCTTCTTAACTTAGACATTTTTATGATGTCTACGGGTAATCTTTCCATGTGTGACAGTACCAAAAAGAGGGTATCCATTCCCCTCATAGTCCCTAATGTCCCCTCATTAATATGAATCCCGTTGTTTTGCAGTTGTAATCCTTTGAGATGTATTAAACTTTTTAAATGCTGAATGGAAGCCACTTCTCTGAATCTATTGAATCCCTTCCGATTTGTCCACATTTTGCTGCATCCATCCATACGTAAGTATTGCAAAGACATAAGGCGTGAGACGGTCCAAGGTAGATGTTGAAGATCTTTACATTCCTCAAGGCCTAGATACCTCAGGGAACTCAACATATCAAGACGAGACGGTAATTCTATGATTGATGAGAAGCCCAGATCAAGAATCTCCAGGTTTACAAGACTTTTAAAAGATTTAGGTAGTTTCTTGATGGGCATCCCTTGTAACCTCAGGCATACAAGCTGTTCCAAATACCCCACACTCTCGGGCAATGACTGCACTGACGTCCAGCTCAAATCAAGAACCTTAAGAGAGATCATATTACCAATTACCCTTCTTGGAATTTTTTTTATCTGTGTGTTTACAGACATTAACAATGAATAAATATCTCGACGTGATAGGGATTGAGGAAGAGAACTCAATTCGTTGTGGCTCAGCAGAATTCTAGTGTGTCCGCCGGAGCACACGTCTTCATCCAATGCTGTCAAACCCATACCCACTCGGCAGCATAAATTTTCTTCCTCGACCTTCCCAATTCGGATTGCCAAATCACGCACGTCGTCGAGCATCTTGAAACAAACCACGGACCCATGAGCGTCTCTCGTGCTAGGTTCAATCAAACAACGCTCTGCTAAAAGATTGAGATAAATCTTGCCCATCTCGAATGGGTTGTGGATCCTCATGCAAACCACGCGGCCATGATTGTTTCTAATTGTCGGTTCAATCAAACGACGATCTGCTAAAAGATCAACTTTATTTTGCAGCATCTTTCTTGCGAGGAGACCTTCTCCTATCCACAATGTAATCACCTCCTGGGCATCAATGATATCGCCTTGTACGAAGGCAGCAGCCAAGTACAGAAAACACAATTGCAGGTTGACGTCCTCGTTTCCAAGTGTGTCGTAACTCAACCTCAGGCAATCATTGAGGCTATGGGCGTTTTGCAGCCTGTCGAGAGCCCATTCCCACTGCTGAGGATGAGCATTTCCTGCCATTGCGCATCCTACTACTTTCAGTGCAAGGGGAAGCCCTCCACACTTGTCACACATAAGCTTGGCCATTTTCTTGATGTTTACTGGGGTATTTTCCTCACTGATATTTGCATGAGAAGCAAATAACTTCCAACTGTCAACTTGGTTCAAGTCCTCGATTTTTATTGTGTGCTTATTTGCAACCTCAAGACTTTCCAGTGCACAGCGATCCCTCGAACTGACAATAACTTTGCACTTGGTGTGCTCAAGCCCCATCGTACCCAATTCCTCACACAACTTTGCGGCGTCTCCTCGCACATCGTCTAAAAACAATGTAAACATCCCACTCTGTGCCAGCGCCTCATTCAACCGCATTTTTACATCTGCTTCATTCATATTTTCAGGGAAATTTACATCTTTCTGCTGTATGGCTATCTGTGTACAGAGTTGATTCCTAAGACTTGGAAAAGACGATCTTTGTAAACTAGTGAGCCAAAGCATTAAACCATTGCGAAAGTGATTGCGCACCTGTTGGCTCTTGAAAACCGTGTTGAGAAGCAGAGACTTTCCTGAACCACCCTTGCCAATCACGCCAATGAAATGAGCCTCTTTATCATCTCTCAGCAACGCGTTGAGAGTTGAGAAGTTGTGGATTTGTCCCTCCGGAGGGCGTTCGTCGATCAACTTTATCCTCGTGGTGCACGTTGGGGAAGTCGTTGCGCAAGAAGCCAACGCTACGACGCTCTCCTTAATCTGCCCGAGTCCCTCTAGGACTGTCTGAGTGTGTCCAGGTAGCGGCTCTGGAAATCGGACGAGCAAAGGAGACAATGTTTTATGTTCTGTAAGGTCTGAAATCAAGCGGTTGATTTTCATGCTTTCACAATGAGACATAACGTTGCACGTTGTTGGTATTGTGCACCGTTGCGCTGTTTTTGATGCTCGTCTGAGAAGCGCGTCCAACTCTGTTAGCCATCCCTTCACAGCTGAAGCCTTGTCTTTCTTCCAGTTTATTGCCACACGATATTGTTGGACCTGTTTGATGATAAGCCCGATGCTGATTACCAGATCTTTCAGAGATGCCAACTCTTTCTTGCAGCAATCGGAAATGCTGATATGCTGAAGTATCTGTTGTATTACCATGTCAATATCCACACCAATAAATCCAGAGACGAAAATTGGATCAGCCATAATTTTTCATTAACTCCTCTATACATACACATAACAATATACTAGGCCATCCCTTTATAACACAAAAAACACTTCTATAAAATGTATATAAAAAAGGAAACCAAAACTCAAGATGGAAGCCACCAATGCTGGATTTCCAAACTGCTCTCACACAAAGCCCAGAGCAAGCACGCCATTAGAGATATATATTGAAGTACTATTTTCACCATTATTTTCCAATCTTTCGTTTCACGTTTGAACTTTACGGCGATCAATAAGTTTCGCCGATCGATAAGCACCGAGCTACACGTTCATGCTGCTTGGGGTCCATTAATGGTACATATTCGAACCCAAGCACAATGAATGATCTGTCGTTGGCTATTAATCTTCGCCGCCCAACTTTGGAATAAAGAATAAACTATTCCATAAGATTTACATTTTACATCATGTCCAATTAATAAGTACAAATTGACAGCGTTAATTGACGGACAACCTTCTTTCACTCGCGTAGGATAAAGAACAACTAAATCGCCCCGTCTTTTCGGCGATTTTGGATCATGAATTTTGTCAGGAAATTGTAGTTATCAGTAATCACAATTTGGCGATATAGACTAATGGTTGGAATTTAGAACTATCCAAATAATCGAAATAACGATTTGAGTAATAGAAAATGCAACTTTTTACATTACATAAATACCACAGTTAAAAAAACGCCTTGGTTGTTCCTTGTTCCTTGTACGACTACTCAATAATCGTCAAGGACAAATATGAATTCTCCCCTTTTACCTTAAGAACCACGCATATTACAAGGCCCACTTTCACACACCAGGTACCTTTCTTTTCAAATGTTATTCGTGTGTCTGCTCCCTTCCGAGATAAAGAGAAGGGATACATGCTTTGAAAAGAACAAGTAATAACAAGACCCACTTTTCCACCCAGGGCATCTTTCTTTTGAAAAGTTAATCCGATGCCAGCTGCCACCCTCCGTGATAAAGAGCAAGGCATATTTGCTTTGAAAAGGGAGGACCTCATTACATATTTATTTGTTCATTCCATCGCTTTGAAAATCCGTCCAAAGGACCTTCTCGGCCATCCTTATTCGATTGCGAGATCGATAGGAGCGCAGAAGAAAAGTTAAAGCACAATCGAATAAAGTTCGACCCATCATCGTAACCTTATTGTTAGTGATAATCTTACTAGGTCGTTCTTTACCGTTTCTTCTGTAAAATTAAAATTTAGCGTTAATTCTATCGTTACCTTTCCAACAGGAAAGAGTGAACATTTTTTCATCCCAAAAGTTGTTGTTATTGTTAAGGGTAAGCGATAGCGGTCCTCATTAGCGGTAGAATATCTGTAGAAACATAGCTGCATGTATATACCCATGCCTATATTGTTGTTGACCTACATCGGTCACGGTTTTACATTGTATTTGATTTATCTTTTACATAAAATACAAAAAATAAAATTGTTTTTTCAAATTTTTACTATTTTTAACAATTAAGCATCCTTACTATTTATATAAAAAACGGATATATTTTCAATAAAACTTATTTTGAACACATTAAGTTGTCATCTGTGTATCATTAATTTTACAATTCAGTAACATAACAACTATTCTATTGTAATTTTCCAAGTTGGAGCACACTTCATTATACAAAAAAACTACTTAGAATCCAAGCTTGAGAGATGTAAGAATGATAAGGATTGGGCACCTATGAAAAAATAATACACAACTCAGAAAACATTAAAAAAAAATCCTACATACCAAGCAAGTTAGCAAAGCTGGCATAACCAGGGACAAAGCATCAATTTTTTTTTGTTCAACGCTTGTTGTGAAAGCATACATGTATGGGATGGAGGGGCAATGGAATCAAGCATAAGTCAATTGAATCCTTGCAACTCACTGCATGTCTCAGTCTCCACAACCCTCCTTTTAAATTGAACCAAAATACCAAAAGAAGTTTATTAATGCCTAGATTTGAGAAAATTCTAGGTGTGAGTAATTAAGGGGTCGAGGCTCTAAAATTTGTTATATTTTGTCCCAATCCATGATTTAGTGAATCGACAATCGCGGGTAGGAATTTAAGTTATTTAATGAAAACAATTAATGTGTATACCTCCATGTTGAAACCATTTTACATGTTGATGCACGCCACTACCCTCTTTATTGTCTTACCAAAAGGCATGATAATGAGGAAAAAGACCTAAAATTTTGGACTTCACCTTCAAAGAATGCCTTGCAATCACATTAGTGAGGAGTGATAAGAATATCACAACAATCCAACGTGTCAAATCTCGGTTGATAGTGTTAATTAAAGACTTATATGGTAAATTTAATATAAGACTTACTTATAGTTTTCTCTTACTCTTTGTGTCTTGACACATTTAATATTTCATGGTTGTCTCTGCGCCTTGACCCAATTCATATTATAAGACGAGGATGTGCATGGATAATAATAATCATTAGCTATGACTATGAGATGAGGATGTAAACACAAGTAATTTTTATATGTATTTTGGTGGCGTCGAGGACAAATGTTGTGAGAAACCACAAATGTTTGGAAGGACGGAGGGAGATTACATCATGATCATGCCACCCATCAAATTGAAGACTATTCTTGAGCCAACAATTGTTTTTTTTAATTTTATTAATAACCATTGTTTCTCCATATGGTGTGCCCAATGACACCTTTCTATAGTAATGCATAAATCTACATCTGCACAGTTTGTGATCCTAGCTACATGCATTATTTGTATGTGCATGACATCGAGTGTTGTTTATAGATGTCATGAGTCCATGATATTCATGCAAGAAATGAAGTCTTGTAGAGGAGGACTCATCAAACTGGCCTTTTGAATTTCATTTTGATGAAAAAAGAGTGGACATTGGTAGCGAGGTTCACATAGGTAGCAGGCACAAAATTTTGAGCTCGTTTTGGGCCTAGTAGTAGACTAGTAATTGTTAATTTTTATTATAGTCGTAGTTGTTGACACATTGTCACACTTTAGATTGCAGCCCCAAGTGACTCGGGAGTATGAGTCACATCTCAATGGCTAGTGCCTCGTTGTCGTTGATGATTACTGGTCATTTTGCACAGCTAAGAAATGAGTGCATGACATGAGTGAGTGAGTGATTATAATTTATCATATTTCCAATATATTTGAATGATGAATTGAACTTTATAGCATAGGAATTTCAACATCTTAAGAAATTTATATGGATGGGTAATTTCAAATGTTTCCCATCTTTTGAAATGATGATACAAATTATGCCCTTCTTAATTGGAAGGGTAAAATTCATATTTTAAAATTTTTTTGGAGGGAAATTTTAACTTTACACTTCTGGGAAGGGCTGGGAAGAGTTCAATTTTGAACGATGGTCATAACCAACCATCTTAGTTTTAGGTCTTAATAATAATAATCATTTATGGTCATAACCAACCCAAATACCAATTTAGTTGTACATACCTGACCCTCTCTAGACTTGAACCTATGAACTCCTAGATAAAAAACCATGTTCCTAACCATTAAGCCCA
This sequence comes from Pseudotsuga menziesii, assembly GCA_001517045.1. Classification (NCBI taxonomy): domain Eukaryota; kingdom Viridiplantae; phylum Streptophyta; class Pinopsida; order Pinales; family Pinaceae; genus Pseudotsuga; species Pseudotsuga menziesii. The sequence continues at coordinate 1,744,450 of LPNX010803592.1, forward strand.
CTTGATTCATCCTTTGAATCTTAATTAGTTCAAGGATTGAATTTTTTAAGTAGAAAAAAAATTCTTTACTCTTATTATATTTAGATCACTAAAGAGTTACATTGCATACGGGTGAGTGCACAAAGTTGAGGGACCTTTTAGATGCAATGGTAGAATGAAGTCAATCACTCTTTATCCATAAAATAGAAATCATCCCAAGCAATCCCGACCCTACCAAGCCTAGTCCCAAGGCTGCCAACATGCATGCCAATTAGGATAGTACACAAAAACGTGCTCTTGTTTTACCTTGCAAAAATGCGCTCCCATTTTGCTTCAATAAAACACGCTCCCGTTTTGCTTCAATAAAACATGCTCCCATTTTGCTTCAATAAAACGCGCTCTTGTTTTGCTTCAATAAAATGTGCTCCCATTTTGCTTCAATAAAACGCGCTCCTGTTTTGCTTCAATAAAACATGCTCCTGTTTTGCTTAATAAAACGTGCAAAATAGGGGGAGTCCTTGGTGGTAAGGAGAGACATAGGGATGTGTGTGTGAGAGAGAGAGAGACAAAGATAGAGTGGAGGGGGGGTCCTTAGTGGGATGGGGTGACATGTGGATGTGTGTGAGAGAGAGAGAGAGAGTAAAAGGTGTGTTACGATTTTAGGAGTGGGGGGGAATTAGATTAATGTGGGGGTGTCTAGGTGTTGTAGAGGAGATGTAGTAGGGGGGTGGGAGTTAGAGGTAGTTGGATTGGTTGGGGAGTGATATAAGGGAGGAGGGTGTTAGTAGTAAGGGGAGACATGTGGATGTGTATGGGGGTGTCTAGGTGTTGTAGGTTATAGGTTAGGGGGTGTTAGTGGTAAGGGGAGACATAGGGATGTGTGTGTGTGTGTGTGAGTGAGAGAGACAAAGATAGAGTGGAGGGGGGGTCCTTAGTGGGATCGGGTGATTGTGGATGTGTGTGTATGTGTGTGTGAGAGAGAGCGAGAGAGGGAGAGTAAAAGGTATGTTAGGAGT
>LPNX010803646.1:4767-54733 GCA_001517045.1 Pseudotsuga menziesii
AACACTACCTCAGGCCTTTGACAAGCTGTTGCCTAAGTTTGACCCCGAAGAAAGGACTACTGTAGATGATCACCTGCAAAGCTTTTATCTAGCATTAAAAGGGCTAAGGGCTGGGGAGTATGAAGATGTGGTCTGTAGACTGTTCCCTCACACCCTGAAAGGAGCAGTAGCATCCTAGTATTTCGGATTGCCCGCAAACTCTATTCCTGATTGGGACACCTTCGAAATGCTATTCCGGAGTAAATACACAGCCCAAAAGACACATTCCTCATTAATGAGGGGTCTGTGTTTGTTAAGTAAAGAGAAGAATGAGAAGGTACATACTTTCACTCAAAGATTTTCAATATACCTAAAGAACTTTTATGAAGCTGACAGACCCTCAGACAAGGTCTTAATTGAATATTATACCTCATCCCTAGGACCTGAGCTGGCCATGTTCGCCAAGATGAAAGCCAAACCTACATTGGTAGAGACCTATGAAGAGGCAGAAAAGGTAGAGGCTGAAAGGGAAAGCATAGCAGACTATCCTGATCCACCTGAAGAGAAGACTACCGGGAGAAGAACCTTACTGCTGTCTAAACCTAAAGAGGACCAATCACATGATTATCAGGGAATGCTGAAAATGATGCAGAAGCTATCCAACCGAATAATAGATCTAGAAAAGGAAAGGGACATTCAGAAAACTTATAAGACCTACTATCCTAGAAGAGAGGATAACAACCAAGGGCAAGTCCCTCCACCACATTTGGCATCAATAAACATAACAGAAGTAGGGGGGGTAATTTCAGTACTTTTCACCAGCAACCTCATTCTGAAAAGAAGTGTCCTCAATGGTTACATTCAATGACATTGGTGATGAATAAGTTGTTGGACCCTAAATTGACTAAGGACAGTGGTAAGGAGGAATAGAAAAACCAGAGCAGGGAGAAACAAGATATTGATAACATGTTTTCATGGAATGGTGTCTCACTGTTTGATACCAAGGAGAGTACTCCTAAATCTGAATGCACATCTACAACAACGAAGGACATGGGTTTAATAATTGAAGACAATACCATAATTTCGAAGATTACAAATCTGCAGGAGAATGTCAAGAGACAGGTAGAAGTGAAGGTTGAGGAAAAAACGCATAGAGCCAATACCCTCAACCAAGAGGCAGATCCAATCACTGAGACTGTCAAACCTGTAGAAGAACAGGTAGGTGTTAATGGGGGAAACAATAATGAAATTGGAGATCTTGAAGAGGATATACCTACTCAAAACCAACCAGGAGAAGAAGACATAGAACCAGGTTGGGAAGAGAAAGCTGATACCCCACCTTTTCTTTTGACCCTAGAAATGTTGAATCATAACGTGCATAATTGCTTAGTAGATTCTGGATCAGCGGTGAATGTTATGCCACTGGAGATTTGCAAAAATATTAATGGACAGCCAGAGTCCACATTCTCTGAAGTAACGCAATTAGACAGCACAGGGGTCAAAGTAGTGGGAGAAATGAAAAATGTCCTCATTCGCTTGTCTGCAAACAACAAAATTTGCCAATTTATCGACATCACTATGGCTGACATACCTAATGGATATGGGCTTATTCTGAACAGAGATTGGTCTGCCAGATTAAAAGGCTATTTTGCTTCGGATTGGTCTCATCTATTATTGCCTCTCAAGGGTACCCCAAATAAGATTAAAATTTCGAGAGAGCCTTATATGAAGTATACTGTCACTAAGCTAGGGGAAGGAAATGAATCTGTTGATTCTGTCCTGGGAAACTATCTGACTGAGTGTAAGCTAAGACATCATACCTCAAGCAAGGCCAGTTCTATGACTGACACTCAGCCTGAGCTCCTTCAATTTCCTCAGGCTGTAAGAAATGATTGTAGGATAGTAGACATGTGTTCAGTTTCAAAAACAGCACAGCTAGATCATGGTTAAACAACTCATGTCTATATTTCAGCCCACCCCTTAACTCCCCGGGACTAAAGTTTTTCAGGAGTGGACAATAAATTTTCTTTTCTTTTACTTTGTACATAAATAAATTGAGATTGTGTTCTTCAATACTTGATGCTTTTTCTTTTTATTATTTGATTTGATGTTGTTTTCTTTTACTGCTTTGTTAGCACTTCTTTTGGTTTTGAATAAAGAGGAAAACTTTTGGTTGCAATGGAAACATCAAGGTTCTTTATTAACTGAAATCTTGAACAAAGACTGGGCTTTAAACATAGAATGTCTTCTAGTAGCAGTGTTCCTAACTGGCCATGCATTCATTGAAGTCTTACTTAACCCCTGTAAATAACTCAGAAGTAAAAGAGGTCTAGAATACTATTTCGGGGCTCCATCCATTTCACATCTTAAATGTCCAAGGGGGTGACAGCGCAAGACCCACGGAAAGGAAGCAGGGTAAATAGTATATCATATATAAATGATCCCATGCCATGGTTTCAGAAAAGCTAAAAGCTATCAAGAGTCAAAACTCCTCAAAAGAAACAAGACATATCAAAGCAAAGTATCAAAAGCATAAGTACTAAATTGCCAAAAGATCCTCTCCGTCCGTGAGCTGAAACATGAAATACACCGCTCACACAAAAGGACACCATGGGATAGAGGATCCTGAATTAAAATTCAGTAAGAAAGGCAAATGGAGGGCTCAGAAGAACTAAAGTTCAAATGGCACCAAGGTGCAATTGGCATGGGAATGAGGAACAAGAGGATAATGTTGCTTACTATCTGTTACAATCCTGTGGTGTCAAAGATGGAAACCATCTAAGGATAGGTAAAATAAACCTAACTTATTAGGCCTCAAAAGAGTTATTCAGACTTGCAATATTTTTGATGTTACCATTTCCCAAAGAATGGACTACTTCTCAATGATTTAAATGCATAGGTTGACTAGCTTAGGAATACAAACATCTAGAAGATTTCAACTTTATTCGGACAGTCTTGCACTGGGAAGGAGTTAATTCAGAAATCTGGGGTTCACCAGGTAGTCGCCAATTGTTGCAGCTGCAACAATTTCTCAAAATTCCAAAAAAATTTAAGACCCTCCTTTTATTTGGATTAGTGTGATTCTCTTCTTTGATTTGGTCTAAGAACTTTTCAAAAGGGCTTTTCTAATGATTGAATTGATTTACCACTTGTTGTGATTCTACCTCTGATGCTAGAAGAAATCTAATGTTTGATCAGACTTTATTGCTGCCTTTGAATGCATTTACGGCATGCTTGAATTGGAGGATTTTTTGATTGATACTCCCGCCGTTGCAGAAAAATATTAAGTCGTGACTTCGATTTCCTGTCTGATACATTGGTTTTAATCGGCTGATTCCGTGGTTTAATCGGAAGGACACGTCGTTTCTTTCCCCGCCGTTGCGAATAAACTTTTGGTTTTTGACTTTGGTTTTGCTCTCGATACATTGGTTTTAATCGGCTGCCTTTGGGTTTTGCATTGAAGCCCTTGTCTTTTCTCTCCCCGCCGTTGCGGATGGACATTCGGCTTGACTTCGATTGTTTTTCCGATTTCTTTGTTTCACATCGGATGCTTTTTGGTTTTGCATCGGAAGTTTTGATGATTATTTCCTCCGCCGTTGCGGACAGCAAACCGCTAACTCTTCTGATTCCGGTTTGGTTTCCGATTCCCGCTTATGTATCCTCGTTGACCCCGTGAGTCTCAGGCTCCCGCCGTTGCGGCTGCGAAAGCTATTTCGCTTTCACCGTTGCGGCTACCAAGGTCATTAGCCTTCCGATGTCTAGCCGTTTGTTTCTCAATTCAAACTTTTCTCCCATTTCGGATAGATTTACATTTTGCGGCTCTGCCGTTGTGGCTGTCGTTTCACTATGGTCCCAACGGGTTTTTCTTCCGAGGTTCCGTTACAGTTATCCCCGCGGACGGTTTTATGTTTGGCCTGCTGCCGTTACGGAGGAAGTTATACTTTCAACCTTCCGAGTAGTTTTGGCTCCGACGTCCGATCTTCTAACTTTTCCCGCCATGCATGTCTCCGCGGCTGGATCTACGCTTTGGTCGTCCGCTGTTGCGGAAGGACGATTGCTTTCAGCCTCCGATCCAAAAGTGGTCCGTCGTCCGATCTTTTGCTCGCCCGTTATGGTTATGTATATATACAAGGTCAAGGGGTTATGTTTTTTATTGTCATTTCTTGACCACCGTGCTCTGTCACTATCGTGTTGTCGAGTGCTCAAGCTTGCTTGGACCCTAGTGCTGGTACCCGCGCCCAAGTGGCAGCTATGGAATCCCGACTGTCTTCGTCTCGCCATATGCGCCGGTTACACATCAGTGACAGGTAGGCTCCATTTTCCTTTCCATTTCCGATTGAACGTTTGATGGTTATGCTTGCTATGGTGGTTTGTTTTCCTGGCCGTTTACTCGACCCCGTTTTCATGCGTATATAGTGGGGGGGGTTATAGCATAGCTGGTAGTGCGAACGTTTTTTTACCATGGTTAGGTTATTTGCTGCGTGATTGCGTCTATATATTGGGGATTTTCTTGTGGTATCGCTGACCGTGGGGTGGGGCATTTTAACCTCGGCGTAGTATTTTGCCCGCGGCTTTCGTTTGCAACCCCGCGTGTAGTAGATGGGGGTTTGGTGCAGGCAGCCGTTACGCCGTCTGCACCAAGCTACCCTGTGTGCGATGATGGGTTGCAGAGGGAGAGTTTTGCGGTTTTTTTTGTAGCATTTGGTGGTTGCCCCTTCTTGTTGACGTTTACATATTACCCGTATCCTCGAACCCTAGCCATTTTTGCCTACGCAGACCCGCGCAACTCAATTTGTAATCAGCATTGAACCTGGGCCAGGGAAGAGGGTGTACCACTGCTCTTAGCTTGCTGACCCTAAGTACGTAAGCGTGGCATAGTTGATAAAACCCGCGTGGCTATTGTCTTTCCCGCGCAGCGAAGCGACCATGGCGTGCGCAGAGAGCCAAGACTTGTTGCACATAAATGTAGATTTGTTGTCGTCTTGAATATGATTGATAGAATTGTTTATTATCCTATAGCAGTGGTAGATTGCACATTTTACTGTATATAACTTGTTTTCCATCATGCTAGATAAAAACAAAGTCTATGAACACTTCCCATTGGGTTTAAATAATTCTGTTAGTCAGTCCATTTCAGTCTATACATGCATATACTTGCTTCATTGATTGATTGCTCTCATGTTAAAACATAGAAGAAACCGCACACTGTACATTGATGTATACAGGTTTTCCACTCAGCCAAAAGGGCTTAATGTTACAATTTTATGGCAGGAAGAGCTCACCATGTCAAAGAGACAAAAGAAGAAGGCCCCTGTGGTCGAGGAAGAGCCAGAAGTAGAAGTTGTAACTAAGACAGAATACATATACGAGGACACAAAGTGCATTTCTGGCGTTGAACCTGAATACCAGTGGGGGGAAATCTATAAACTGATCTCCCGAAGAGAGGTTCCCGACATGGGCTTAGAAGAAGAGTCCATATACGCAAACATAGAAAGATCTTCACTGATGAGGATCGCCACCCGACCTGAGTTATTCCTGTGCGCTGAAGTAATCGGTTGGATTCTGCCCCGGGCAGATGCCACAACAATGATCCTGGAGGATGTCAACAAATAGGGCTATGCTGCATACAGCCCCGGATATGTTGCCCTGGCCTACCACTTGCCAGAAGCCCAAGTGTTCTTATCTTATGACTGGTTAAACAACATTAGAATGGACTTGGTAGAAACCATGAAAAGAATGATGTTGACTGGAAAACATTTCAGGACCAGAGTAACAGGAGAATATGATACTGCAAGTTTAAGAGCTCCATACAGATTCATAGCCTTGATGCTCAACAGAATATTTGGAAGAGCTCATGGCAGGTTTTTCAGACTAGAATGGATACCTATTATTTTTTATGTTGCAACCCAGGGGACAATTTTCAACTGGGCCAACCTTGTCTCAAACAGTCTCTCTGCTTGCTTGGCCTCAGCCTTGGGAGGAGAGTCCCAGAAAAGGTCCAAATTTTATATGAGTTCAATACTCATAAACTGTGTATTATGCAACCAGCTTTTCCCTGGTCTCAGGTGCATCTGGGACATGGAAAGAATGCATGTCCATGCTGCTTACAAACCATTGTGGGCACATAAATATCATAGTCATTACAGAGAAATCTGTGAAGACTTCCTTATGCCTCTATACACACTCATTTTTCTGAAGGAGTGTGATTGTATGTCGGAGGAGGCCATGCAAGTGATAGGAGAGTACGCAGATTACTACTTGACTGAAAATGGCCTGTACTTCAGGATGTTTGGAGGATCAAGAGCCCCTTCCCTGCTGCCCAAATACGTAATTGATTACGTTATCCACAAGGAGGCAGTCAGATAGGTGTTCATGGATGGAATAGGCAGCTTTCTGTTCGAACATAAGAAGACTGCTTATCCTCCCTTGCCCTTCAAACTACGAAGTTACAGGTTCACTAGGGTGAAACAAGCTGATGAGTTCATAGAAGAGCTGCAGAGGTTCCACTTTGGTGAGATGCCCTACCACATAAATGACTCCCACAATAAAGTTGTGTAACATTGTAAATAAAACAAGGTGCATTTTGAGTATACCCACCATTTTGATAGGGAAGAGTCTGTCTTCCTAAATGCCCCGAACATGACAGCACTGAAGAGAAGATTCAAGAAAAAGATCACCACTAAAGATGGGAAGGGGGATGAACAGGCTAAGGCTGAGGAAGAGGCAAAGAGAAGAAAAGAGGAAGCCCAGAGATTGGCACAGGAAGCTGCAGGGTGGCTGCATAGCGAAGAGGAAGGGAAAAGAAAAGTTGCCCAAGAAGCAGCTGAGAAAGCCCAGGAAGCAGCTAAAGAAGCAGAAGAAGCAGCTAGAAAAGAAGCTGAAGAAGCGAAGAGAAAGCTCGATGAAGAGCTACAAAAGCAGGAAGCAGAGAAGTTGAAGCTGACACAGACTGAAACAGAACAGTCAGCTTCTGAGATAGCTGGAGGGCAGACCCAGGAGAAGGAAAACCTAGAAGTTCGAGACCCACAAGTACCTGCTTCCAGCACACTTGTGGTCTCCACACTCAAGCTAGTTCCTTTTGTCAGAAAAAGGGAGAAGAAATCCCTGATTTCAACATTGTCTATTATGATAGGGCAACAAAGAGAATAATGAAGAGAAACGAAAGAAAAGTTGAAGCAGGAGATATGCCTGGAAAAATGATAATGGATACGGCTTTTATGTTGGGAACAGACCAAGATCCAGGACTTACCCTGAGAGCCGGGACTGCACTACTCCACACCTCAGAAGATAACATGTACAAGGTAATAACTGACTTGGAGCAGTCCAAGAAATCCTCTGCTCAGTTGAAAGACACCTTGATGAAAGAGAGGGAGGAAGGAAATAGGCTGAAGCGAAAATATGAGGACATGCAGAAAGAAATGAAGGCTTCAAAGGCTGAATTGCAGGCCCTCTACGAAGAGAGACAGGTTATGGAGACTACCCAAGAATGCTTGGAGAAAGTACAGAACGAATACCAAGAGCTGAAGGCGGAGAAAGATCGACTGCTAGAAAAGGTAGAAGAACTAGAGGAGCAGAAAATGATCATCTTGCAGGCTAGTGAGCTACACTCCCAACAACAGAGAGAGAAACATCAAGAGCAGATTTATTCTCTGACCACTGCTCTGGAGGAAGCAAGAGAACAGCAGGTTAACCTCCAGCCATTCAAAGAGCATGTCTTGGCCCAAAAAGCCAAGATGTTGCAGCTACAGACTGCGGTTGAAGATGAGAGATGTAGAGTGCTGCAGATCGATGGCCGATTGGAAGAGATCTTGGAAACTGCATCTTACTTTGTGGACAGATCTCAGGATGTCCTCGAGGTCCTGACTGCAAGAATGGCGAGGCTGGAAAACAACGAAGAAACTCCAGCAGAGCTGCCATCAAAAGATAAACAAGCCCTCAAGCAGGATTATAACTTAATAGAATTTGCTATTAACACCGCAGAGGATTTCAAGAAAGCAGTCAAGAAGACGAAAGGAGCCTGCACGGAATTTTTCACAAGAGTCCTCATCACATACAACCGGTGCCAGGTAGAGGCCGAGCAGAGGCTGGATGATTTCCCAGACCACGATTCATTTATGGAGATGTTGCAGAAAAGACATCAGGATGAAGAAGCAAGAATGCAACGCATTAAGGCCATTGATGACCAAATTCTGAGAAACGAAGTAGGCCATTCAGCAGTTAGTGTGCAGCTTTTGGAAGACCAGCTTCGGTTGAGCGCTGCCAGAGTGGAAGCTATAAAGAACCAGGCTGAAAAATTTGAAATGAACATTCTATTTTTGGAACCCTGCGCATTTGAGGGAATTGCCTCTGAAGCTGCGAAATGGAAAAAGTTTCTAGATGCCCAAGTGGGGCCCTCCTCGTAAAGGAGTGGTCACCTTTTTGCAATTTGTAACGATGTTGTAAATCTTTGAGGAAGAGTAAAGTTTTGGGAGGCGAAGAGTTGGGAAGCCCAAAAGGTACTTTTAGGCAGCCCAACGGTTCCACCCTTTTGTATAAATGTAATAGACTTAGAGGGAAATAGGGTTTTTCCCCAGTTAGACTAGAAAGCGATATTGTAAGAAGAACTATTTATCTTTGCAATAAAGAAATATGGTTTGCCTGTTGGAGGAAGATCGGTGGAATGTCCAAATGTTATGTTGTGGATGGCTGAAAGATAAACTATTTTGTTTTCCAATTTTTGTCCATTAACCGTGAGATCATTCTAACCCTTTGAACCTATGTTCTTGTTTAAATGATTTTTGGTTTATTTTTGTGGAATGATCACCATGATTAATGTATGCGGTCCATAAAACAATTGGCTATCTGGTTGTTGAAATATCTTTAATCATTCATGCATTGTGGAAAGAAATATCAGCTAGTTGTAGTTTCTCTTTATATTGCATGTACAATACACATTACTCACAAATAATTTACAGTTTGCTCCTCGGGGATAGATAGGTAGATAGATAGGTAGTTAGTTCATTGCATTTTTGCATATGTGATTTAGATGCAGGTGAGTCCAAGACGAGAGGTAAGAACCTGCGCATCACATTGTGACTGCTTCCTGCATCCGAATCATCCTGCATTATTAGTTAGGCATATGCATTTCATACATTAAGTCAAAAAAAAACCAAAAATATACACGGTGGACCGGGCCGCAACCGGTAAAACCTTTGTTTTTGTTGCTTTGACCTACGGTAGCCGGACCGCAAACCGGACGGATTCCCTATACCAAACAGTCAACGGGCTAGTTGGGAACGTTGACTGGGGAGAATCTCTTTCTGTTGTTGCCTGCGAATTTCCAGGCCTCAACACAACCTTAGCGCCACACATGTAGGTGATGTTCTTAATGCCTTTTCTTATGTATCTTACTATACGGCTTGCTAGGGCTTGCCTAACCCTGAGGCTGGTCTCTACCCTAGCAGTGATGCCCTAACTCTACGATGCTAGCAACCTAATTTATGAAGATGTAAGTTTGGGAAATTATGGTGTTAAACACCATAGTCTTGATCCCATTACTTTGGCATGAAAAATAAAGATATGATTGATCTAAAGTTTAAACCACGGTCCTTGAGCAAGGTATACATAGAAGGTTTTATGCCCCTAATTTAAACATTAATAAATGGGAACTATGGTGCTCATACCATAGTGGAGGGTTGATCATTGGCATTACACTTATCGAGATGTTATATTATATGGTATAGCCATGTGATAAAATGGGAGATACGAAGGTTTTAATTCGATGGTACTATGGTTTGACCTTAATATTAAAGATTTTTCATGGCTTCCAATTGACAACGCATCCAGGCAGTTAATGACAAGCCTAAGATTAAATATCAACCATCCATCTGTCTTATACACTTTGTTATTGTTTAATGTGGTTTTTTCCTATCCAAATGTTTCACTTTGTTATTGTTTATGGTCTACAAAGCTTGGGGAGGAAGACTCTGCCTTTCATGGTTGCGTTGTGTAGTTTCTTCTGCCAAAACTCTTACCCAGTCGTTAAAGGTGTTTGTTTATTCACTTCCGAGGTGGGTTGGAGTTCTTACTTGGACTGATGGACGCCAACAAGTCTCAGCCTTGCTGGTTTACTAGCGAATCAAACCAGGACCAGTGTTTTATGGCTTTTCAACTACCTTTAACCATGTATGTTTATTGAATCCTGCTTAGTTCGATTCTGTAACAAATTGATAAATCATTTTTAAAACTCTCCAGCAACAATGATTGACTTGGGTTTTTTTGTTTTAATCTGCAGGTAGAGGAGTGAAAAAGGCGTCTTAGAGGAGTTGACCCCTGGCCCTCTCTGCATTCGGATAAGGTATGTATTTTTAACTTCATTATCATCTTTTACAATTTTTAAAAGTTAAGGTTCTGACTGCATCATGCGTGTGCAGGTTATAGAGAAGCCGACGAGGGTGGCGACAGGGTCACCTCCTCCCAGGCTTGCTTCGTTACACAGCAAAGTGTGTATAAAGAACTTCTACTCTTTTCAACATTATGAAAATCATTTTTTATTTAGCTAGCATCTAACCCTACTTAGTTGTCTGGTTTTGCACGCGACTCCTGGCATGGATGTTTCCCAGTCTACATCAATGTCCCATCAATAGCCATGAGGTAAGGTTTACTTGAATACAAATGTAGTTGGGTTCGTGGGCTGTGTAGGGACCAGGATTTCGCCATAATGCAAGATAAGTTGGATTGTTATCTTGTTCAACCCTTGCAGGTCTTCATCATCCAAGAAAGAGGGCTTCACAACCTCTTTGTTCCATCGTTGTCGTAGTTTCCTTTTCGTATGTATATGTTTTGAAAGGACTGTGAATGTCATCTTCGATGGACTTATAACCACTATGGTTTCAACATTGTTGTAAAAAAATTTATATGTTATGATCTTAGAGAATTGTGGATGACATCTTCGATGAACTTACAAAAACTCCAGTTTTGAATCCTATACGTTTGTTTTGATATTTAATTAACTTAAATTGACCCCCTATGGGTCTGTACCAGCGTATCGCTTTGAGTTTTCGTCGTTAATAATAAAAAAACCTATCGTAAATTGTTTATACGATGACTGCTAGTGTACAATGGTCTTACTGCCATGTAATAGATATTGAAGGGTCTATTGTTAATTAAGTATCTATGAACTTGATTTTGAATCTATAGAGTTGATTTGTTTTTAAATAAAAGTTTAAGCCTCGAGGTTTAATACCCATAATAAGAGGCTATATTCAATTTACTTATTTAACTTCCCGCTTAGATCTGATTGTGCAATTAAGAGTTGGATTCACAAGCTATAATTATAATAGATCTAAAGGACTTAGTTATAATAGACTCAACTTCAGTCGTGGACTCCTAGTTAGTTGATTTAGCAATTGAATCTAGATATTGTTTTATTGAATTTATAGTTGATTTAGCAATTGAATCTAGATATTGTTTTATTGAATTTATAATTATTACTTCGATCTTGGTAAATTTATATTTGCATTTGGGGTCTTGAGATGAGATAACATTTATGACTTTAGCTTGGATTTAAAAAACCTTTCGGCTCTTATTCTGTCCATTTAAAAAATTCATAAATAATAGTTTATAGTCTTTTCAAATTACAGGTTATGCGAATGGATACTTTGTTGTTTTATTTGATTTGGTTTGATTAAACAATTTCTCTATAAGTTTGTTATGTTAACTAGTGAAAGTTCCTTCTGCAAGCGTTATTGTAAATTAACTAAATTTTAACTGGAAAATAGTATAATTCTAGTTTTGAAATAATCCATTCTAAAAACTGCTCTATAACATAAACAAGCATAATCTAGAACATTCAACCAAATTAATGATAGTCCTTCGTTTTTATTTACTAGTTACACTAACATTACAACCTTTATTATAAAAATCTTTGATTCAGCTATGGATGCCCAAAAAGAGATTCGCAATAAAATCTTAAGATCATGAATCTATTAATACTAATTAAAATCCATTTACTTTACATAAATACATCACATGGAAAAGATATTTGAAAAAAATGCATAATACTATTATTATAAAAAAAAATTAATGAGATTCATAGTTAACTTGAGATTTTACTTTAACTAGTTTAAACAAACAAGAAGTAGAATATGGTACCTGACACTGCTCTCGAGAAAACAGAATTGAAATAGTCATTCCCTCCCAACCAACTCTTATAGTAGCCAATCCTCACTTCCTCCAAAACCCCCGAACGTGTTTGCTGAACCACAAGGGAAAAGTTCACTCAATGCCTCATCTCTTGCATTAACAGATGAGTTCCCCATCATCTCTTGCATCAAGAGATTAGTTCTCCGTCCACTAATAGCCTCTTGCTTGCTAAATGGACATATTAGTATATAGTATTTTGCCTAAGACTTTGTCATTTATAAGAGTCATGCTCTTTAGCACTCCTCAAAGAATTGTGACTTCATTTTGAAGAAGATGCCTCCAACTTTAGTGACTTGTGTTTTTCCCTTGTGGGTCAATATACACTCTTTCAAAATTTATTTCAGTGCTGATTTCCTTTAGTATTTTTAATTAATAAATAAGAATAATCCATTACATCTATTTTTTACTTTCTTGTCAAAAATATTCAAAAATAATAATAACAACTATTTTAATTCGATATATTATAGTATAATTAAGTTTATAAAAAAGATTGAATCCATTTTTACATTGAAAATAACTATTTTAATTAAACCTAAAATGAATTCAATTTTCTATTAAGTAAAATAATTTTAGCAGTGTGGTAGAGTTAGAATTCACTTTTCCTTTTCCAATAAGCATACTAATAATTTTAACAATCCAAAATTGAAATCTAAGGATCTAGCAATCCAAAATTGAAATTTCAAAGGTATAACAATTTAGCCATCCAAAATTGAAATGTAGGATATAACAATTTAGGAAATCCAAAATTGAAATCTTATATGACACTACTTCTAGATACCATAAACTTGGAAGCTTGCAGTAAGAGCAGGTATTGCTTGTCATTGGTTTTATGTTTTAAACCTGCTCTACTTTCATGGTTTGCATTTCTATTGCCGTTTTCCAATGCATTCAAATAGCAGCTGCAAATCGAACTGTGTTTCCATGGGATTTGAATCGACTGTTTCTTACAGGAATTCAAAACGGCTGCTGCAACTTGAGGTTTGTGTTTTCCTGGGCTTTGAATCAAATTGTTGTTTGTTGCAAATTGAAATTCGTGTTTTACAGATACTAAAAGGGACGAGTATTTGAATTTATATTTTCATATTGTCATTTGGGCTATTTTCATATAGTCGAGAAAAGTGGGTATTTTTATGTAGACGAGAAAAGTTCATCCACAAACTCGTTAAAAATGGGTTCTCCTGTTCTTTGAAAGAAAACCACCGAAGTTTTTCATTAAACCGCCACAGCAAAGAAGCCAATTCAACGTCAATAATGAAATAAAAATCTTAAAAAGAGCACAGGGTTACTGACTTCACCAATGTCTCCGAGAATACCAACTAACCGGAGGAATCGATGTGTTTCTATTCAAAATTATATATTTCAATCATGTAAAGTTATACACAACACAAATTTGCAATGTGCAAAGTTATACGTAAGATAAATTTTTACACAGAAACATCTTGAAATGAACAGTGAAGTCATTCCATCCCACTTGTGAGGTTTACTGTATTTGATTGGATTCAGAATTATATGATGGTAAATTTAATGGCATTTAAAAGAAAAAGGGGGTGAAGTCTAATTTGTTTGTAAATAGTTGATATGTATTTAAAACATTCATTATCAAATTTTAGTAGGAGAAAATACATAAAAATCTGAGACTACAGACAGAATAAATTATCCCATCCTCAAAAATTATTTTGTTCCCAGTATTTAAGGTTTTTCAGTCATCGAATATTAAAATCCAAATTTCTAAAATATGTGACGTTTATAAAACAAAAGATATTGATTATTAAAATCCAATTTTGCAGAGCCAGATCAAAACCAATGTTTTGTAAAAGGTAAGGTAAATTTAACCGACAATTTTTCAGCACTTCAATTCAAAAAGTTTATCCAAATCAACTACAGACAAAAAGAAGCAAAATCATCCACGGTGCTTCTTACCTGTATATAAACAAAGCATTCATTCTGCGGAGAAGTAATATATAAAGCAAATCATAGAGACAATGTCTGTAAATATTTTGGTGCAGGGTATTTAGCTTATTAGCTAGTGTCTCTAAGGCAGCGAGTGATAGCTGTGCATGGTCTATGATAAGGTCTGACGGGCCCTGTGGCTTTATAACAGTTGCGAGTGTAATACGATCTCCCAGACCGTGGAGGGCACGGGACTCGATTCGCGGACAATGCAGCGTAACTGATGTAGTACCGGATTCGTCTCAAAAGCCTCCCATGGCCTGCTTCATTCTCGTTCTTCTCATCAACAGTAGCACCACATTGTCCCCAGCTTCCATCATCGCACATTTCGGTTCCGGAAGAGTCTACGATTCCCAGTTCGAATGATCGGTCCCCTGATGAACCCAGCTCGGAAACCCAATCGGAACTCAGCTGGCCATTCACCCCATCACTCAGCAAGACGATACACACAGAAAACACCACGCAAACACTCACCAGCACTGCTGCTGAATGTCGTCTTACTGTCGCCATTATAAAAAGACCCTGTGGAAGACAGATGGTCAAGAACATCAAAAAAGAAATGGGGTTTCTTTCATAAATCAACCCGACAGATACATACCTTTCTGTAATAGCTTGCAGAAGGGCGTCCCCAGGAATCGACCTTGGGTTGAAATGTATGCCTGGCAACGCTCTTCGTCTGTCTGCGAAATCGAAACAGGGCCAGCTGTTTGCACATCCGCTGTTTACAGAATGCTGCTTTGTAAAGTGAAGTGTGGGTGAGAAGAATTAAACCCAAACCCAAACACAAACCCTAGTGCCAGGCTGTAATGAAATGAGAGCCATAGAAATGCTGCCATGGCATTTAATCTTCAGCCTCCTACTGCTGATAGGGTTCTCTCAGCAGAGCCAGCTGGTAAAGCTTTGTCACTACTATCGCTTTGGGAGTACCGTCATTCTCCAGGGCTGCAAAACCGCCCATTTCCAAAAGTAGAATTACAAAGCAGCCCGCCCTGTTACCGTGCCGGATCACGGGTACACATGTGTGCCCGATTCCCAAGTTCTTGTTCTGCCCTTTTGGCAGGGCATTCATTCAATAAAGTTGGTTAATCTTGATATTCATTCAATGTAGTAGGTTAATCTCGATATCCATTTATTATTTATTATTAAGATTTACCCTGATTCAATCCAAAATTTAGATAAAACTCTGGATCAATCAAAACTACAATTACTTCGACCATTAAATAAAATACTACATGATTATATAGCCGCTTCATTGAGTAGGTTGGACCGACTGACCCACTGACAAGTGTTATTAATATCAACAACTAACCATTTGAGTGCCATTTACAGCAGCAGCTGCTTCCACGCTTTCTTTGCTGTCTGTCCGTTCCTTGACAGCGTCCGGGGCCCTCGAATGAACTGCTTTCACGAGGTCTCCATTTCGAATTCCGTCATCGCCATCGTTTTAAAATTTTACTGTCATTTTCGAAAGAAAATTCGATGGTGCCAGTCTGCCAGACTCCAGTTGGCTTTCTATCTTCATTGAAATTCAAGCAAAAAGTGGTTTCGAAATAATAATTCCAAAATGGAAAATCAGCACCACGGATTGCTCTGTAAATTAAAAGCTGTACATTTCGGTCTCGCCTCCTGAAACAGCGTACAGGATTAAGAAACAACATTGAACGTTATATAATAATTTATTAATTTAGACTTTTCGGTAATCGTTATATTCAACGCACTTTTACTGGCTAACCTTTGTTGGAATTCGGGCAAAATTTTGAACGCAAAAAGGTGACGGATAGAATCAAAACCGGAAAAATTAGCGGAAAAAGGTGACGGATAGAATCAAAACCGGGAAAAGTGACGGACAGAATCAAAACCGGAAAAATCAGCGGAAATGGTGCAGACAACGTTTTGCTTTCAGTTTAATGGTTTTGACAACTTTATAATTAATTTTAACAATTTTTAAGCAAAATTATGATGATATTTTGGTGTTTTTTTAACTATATTGAACTAGCAAATCACCTCATACCTATCAATTTACCCATTAAATTCCTGCCCTTGACAAAAGATATCGTTAAATTTAATTTCCAAAGCTAAAGTGCCATTTTTATCACCTAAACTAAATATTATTATTCCGCACAGTCGCGAATCGCGATGAAGATAGTGGTTGAAAGTTGAGAAAGGGAGAGTCTGACACCTAAAGTCGATTCTTACCTCGCAGCTTTAGCCTTGTCGATATTATCAGCAGGGCAAACTTGAAGTGCTATGCAGATTTGTCATAGCTAATCTGTTTCTAAAACTTTTGCTCATATATTCAGTATGACAAACTTCAGCCATCATCACAAGCAGCAAAGGTGAGTTGACTAATTCCACCTGAAGAAACCTGCCAGTTGGTGGTCTAGATATAAGGGGATGATGGGTTGTGAACATGTTTTCTTATCATTTTAAAGAATACAGCTTTAAGTCAATTAAAAGCAATTTTAGATTTTATTAGAAGGATTATCACATCTACTTTATTAAAATCTTTGTAATTTTTTAATAATTTGTATCTTATTTTATTCTGTAAATTTTTTAAATATTGGAATATATGTTTTTTTCTTTTGAAGTATATACTTGGTATAGAAAAGTATAGAAAATCTCACATTATTATTAATTTATTTTTTATTGATATAATTTTAAGACTTTCTCTTCGTTAACTTGTTACATGAGGAAGATGAGCTCCTAGCTAATCCTAAGCAATATAAGGGCGTAAACATGTTACATGAGGAATATTTAGCTTGCTAGGTGGGATAAGATTTTAGCTAATCATAAGCAATATAAGTTTGGTGAATCCATGGATATGGGTAACACTTTTTAATGAAATGTGTTGATGAAAATTAAGTATTTTCCATGGTTTTTTTGTGGATTTTGATGTATAGTAAAAATCAAACTTTTAGTTCAACGTTCAATATATGCTTTTTAAAAACAAATATAGCAGAATTATTTAATTATTAATTATTAATTTTTTTGAAGTTTGGGGAGGTGTCAAGGGGTTTATTTTTGACCCCAAAGGAATTTGCTCTTTTTGCTTGTGTTCTAGGAAGATGCACCAATAATCAAGCAAAACTATACACTCTTTATTTAGGATTGAAAGAAACCGTAAATTTGGGAATTCAATCACTAGTGGTGATAAGAGACTCTCTCTTTATCATTTCCCAAACTAGACGTCAACATGAGATTTCAAATCAAATAGTTGGTAGGCTTCTTAAGACCATTCTTGGTCTTCTTCAACAAATTTCGAATGTTTGGTTCTATCATGTGCGGAGAGACCATAATGTTCTTGCTAACAAGCTAGCTAACAAAGCCGCGTAATTGGCTTGTGGGTGTTTTAGAAAAAATGGGGGCCAAACTACATCCTCTTGGCTCCCCTAGAATTTATTTGCATTTAGTCAGTCCTTTAATGTCAAGATACACGTCCCATCAAGCTTTAACCTCATCAGACGACGAAGTATGGCCTCTTTGATGCATTTGACCATATAGGGGATTGTTGGTATATGGGATTATGAGTCTTCTTGGGCACGTTTCACTAACAAATTTTAGATTTTTTCAAGCCCCAAGGGTTAGCTCAATTGGTAAGACGTGCGTACACTCTCTCGGTTCGGGGAGAGGTCATGGGTTCGAGCCTTGAGTCCTTTGGGGTTAGGCCTTCTGCGAGGATGGCCGGCTGTTTACCACCTCTACCATCCACTAATGTGGGGAAGTATTGCTGGGTTTCCCGTGGATCTTTCCATCTGAGAAAAAAAAAAAAAAAATTCANTTTTGTTCAGGGGAGTATTGACACTCAATGAGTTGTGGTGGGAACTTTTGCTCTGTTTGCAATGTTGGAGGTAATAGACCTTGCAATGTTGGAGGTAATAGACCATGTGAGGATTTTGTTGTTGTAATGGTGTTTTGGAATTCAGAGAATTTTTATGCCTTCTCTGATGCTCAAGGAGAGAGGCTTCCTGGTCTAGCAATTTGTATTAGTGAGGGCTTTCAATTTCATGTAATTTTCTGTCTGAATCGTTTAGGTTCTATTATTTCCTTTCTGTGGCAGGTTTGGGATACTGGGGTCTCAGTGGATTCGATAGGATCTATCGCTCAGGGGAGTCTGCTTTATGGATGGGTTGAGAGGAGTTATCTCTTTCCTTTGGATATTTTTAGTAATTGTGAGGAAGTGTTCATTTTGTTCTTTTGTCGGTATGGTAGCAACTTTGTTCTTTTAGGGACAAAATGTGATTGAACGGAGCATTTTGTTAGCTTTCATGCAATCCATGCTTTGAATTTTTTGTTCAGCATTTTTCAGTGGATGGTTATTTATAGGAATAGGTAGGATTGAAGGGACTAGGGACGACATTGTTATAATGGACATTGAAAAAAGATAGAGGAACTCTCTAAGAGAACCATTGATGCTCAAGCCAGTATCCATGATTTTTTACGCTAGATGAGGTGGTTAAAGGATCAAATGGATAGATTGTAGTTGATGTTCATCGTTTAACCGTTCATGTGCATGTTTTGGATGGTCGTTTGGATCAAATTCAACATACCTCTCAACAAATTTCAAATTTAACTTTCGGTATGGATGCTCGTCTTATTGATGTCAAAGGGGTCGTGTGTGCTTGTGATGAGCAAGTGAAAGCAATTTTGAAGATTGTATTCAAGCATGAAGATCTTATTGTAGGAAAATTTTCCAAGAATGATGAAAATTCAGATGATAAATTGTTAATGGGATCTTTGTTCTGCAATCAATTCAAATTATCTCTAGTCCAAAGGAAATAGATGGAAATACTAAGTATAGTCAAGAGAATCATACTATGAATAGTGAGGAAGCAAAGGAAGGTCCTAGGGACTCCCATGACAAAAATGTTGAGGAAACTATGAACGAATATTGTGATTAAGATGCTGACAACCAAGAAGAATATGCAGCCAATGAAGATGCTAAGAACATCTCAGAGGATTAAGAAGGTGTTATTTATGATGTCTAGGTTTCAGATAGTAATACTAGTATTTAGTTTATCCTTTTATGAACTTTTTTTGTAGGTTGCTAGTTGGACAATTTGTAAAAATTTGCAGCAACCTACGAAATTTTGTTTGTTGTCGTAATTATGTTCCATCATGGATGACTGTAACTAAGTTCTTTTATTTTCAAGATACTGCTCAAGAACTTCTGAATTTTCTTTAAGGAATTTTGTATTGTTCCACCGAAATTTCTTTCATCTTTTTATAAATACATTCTTAATTGTTTTCGTTAAAAAATATATATATATTTTTTGAAATGGACCCATTCATATTTGAATCTCATTTTATACAAATTTGTGTTCCCAGTGACCTTTTTTCAACTATTTACATAAATTGAAAAAATAAAGTACCCTTTTGAAGAGGAAAGATCCACCCCATATTTTTCATAATCTTTTGGTTGTGTATTTTTTATAAATATAAGTTTTAATAAATTAAATAAAAACAATAATATTAAATCATAAGTATGAAAATTATATGTAATCTGATAGAGGATCCATCGAGGATTTATTGAAGAATATACTGGCATTAACTCCAACACTTAAGATGACTCAATATATGAATGGGTTTCACCCTTTGAAAGTTGCAATTTAAAAAAAAAATGCATTAGGGGTTTGGATTGCTCGAAATTGAGTCCTCGATCGAGCCCTTAAAAATGCTCAATTGATAATTTCTATGAATTGACATAATGTTTGATTGAGCTATAAAACTCAATTAAGCCTTCTTGTTTGATCGCAATAAAGAGCTAGATCAAGTGTGGATCGAGCTCTTGTAAAGGTTGTCACCACTCAAAAGTTGGTGTGTTAAGAAGTTTGATTCAACTATGGAGCTCGATCAATCTCTTGCGAACACACCAAAAAATTATGTTGTTGTTCATGGTTGCTAAAAAGAGGAGCTCGATCAAGCTATTGCAAACTCGACAAGACTCTTAAACATTAGAAAAACCTAGTCATTTTTTGGTAAAAGAATACAAAAAATATAAGTATACCAATTAGCATTGAAAAGAATACTCTTGAAGGAATAAATTAGTCAACAATCAAGCTGGGATAATGGGGCAATGTGTGCATGAGGTTGTACTAGTAAAGGGGTTTAGGTTATGTTGTCATGTTTTGGATCCTAGAGGTTAGGGAGATACTATGTAAGGGATGGGAGGGGTTAGTGTGCATTGGAGCATAATGTGATGCTTTGGGGGCCCACACGTGGTCCTTGAAACTTGAGGCCATAGCTTAATTTACAAGAACCATCCCAAGTGTTGTTAACCTTGAAATAGCCACCACATTGGACTCATGGGACAAATACTCCCTATTAAATGCATATTTGATGGCTAGGGAGCCCATACATCGGACATGATCCATTAAGATAATGTTTTGTGATATACTACCACAAATTTTGACCTTGAACCATTACATGGGCTGCAGAGATTATCCTTGAAGAATTAATACTCAAAATTATTATGATACCTCACTTTTAGATTAAAGATTCCCTATGTGGGGATTGTGTGTTTCTTTGGGGTATTATGCATCAACCATGAGCCCTAGAGACAATTTACATGGACTTGGACCTTGTATTTTTATCTTGGGACATACATTGATTCCAAGAACCATCCTAGGTGTTGAAAAACCAGAATACACCACCATATCTTAGACCCTTTAGTCCAAAGATTCCTTTGTGTAGTGGAAGTCAAAATTGAGTCCTATATGTGAGGGGTTCATTGTGGTTATGGTATAATGTGTTCTCGGGATCATAATGATTAAGGGTTAAGGTGTTTTAACAGTCTACTTCCATTTCTAAGGTCTTATGGGTTAGGGGTGTAGTGTGTGAGGGGTGGGATCAATTATTGTATGATGGGGAAAAGCATGTTCATGAACCATGATGTGTTAATGCTAAGTGTGGGGGGGTGGATAAGTGTGCTAAAAGGTCATTGTGATAATGGGGTAATGTATGCTTGAGGGAAATGGTGGAAAGAAATAATCAGGAAAAAATACATCAAAAGACCCAGATAAAAAATCTTAGACAACACATGGACGGGTAAGGGAACCTCTCTCTGGCAGCTGTGCAAAGCCTCTCTCAATATAATTCAGTCTAACTATTATTGGATCCCAGGAAATGGTAAAAAAGTCAATGTCTGGAATTGCAGCATCCTTGGGCAGCTTCCTCGTTCCTCACTCCCAGGTTTGACTATTCTCGTTGATTGGGCCCGCAGCCAGGGCTTACATACTCTCCATGATCTCTCGCTGTGGGATTCATTGGGGATCTAGATAGGCTGGAAAGATCTTCACCCCCCAACCCATTTGGAATAAGCCATGACCCTCTTTCTCTCTTCCCTCTGTGGCTTGTCTCCATCTCAAGAATCAGCAAGAGATCTCATTGGTTGGGGCAAAACTAGGAAGTACATGGTCAAAGAGGGATACATGAGACTCTTCTTGGACCCAACAGCAAATGATCATCTTTGGAAGAAGTTTTGGCATCCAGACAGCATCCCAAAAGTAAACTCATTCATCTGGATTCTGATGCATAATAAACTTCTCACGGCTGAGAATCTCAGGAAGAGAGGGATAGTAGAACCCTCTCGGTGTGCTATTTACAATATGGAAGAGGAAACCTCAAATCATATTTTCCTTCAGTGTAGAGTTTCCTTGAAAATTTGGCAGTGTGTTCTCCCTAAGGGCTTTCTCTTTAGCCCCCCAGGCTCTGTGGTTCAGCTTCTTGAGGATTGGTCCAAACAATTCCCTAGCTCTCTTATTAAAAAACCCATCCTCAGTCATCTTTGGAACACTATCCCCAAGAATCTATACTGGCAACTGTGGATAGCCAGGAACAAATCTATCTTCAATGAACAAAAAGTTGTTCCAACTCGTATATTTTCTAAAATGGTGGAAATGATAGCTAAAAAGTTCGCCTCAAATGACATCAGTTTTCCTGATGCTAAGCACATCTAAGAGCCATATGCATCATGGTGTAAGATATTTTTAAAAGAAAGGATCCCCCTTCAGTTCAAATCTTTAAACAAAAAATAAAGCAGCCCTCCAGCACTCTCCCATGGGAAATAAGAAAAAACAGCAGTGACTTCAAGGCCTGGCTGAGAGAAAGAAATTCCTATGCCCTCTTTTTTGATGGTGCCTCAAAGGGCAACCCAGGGGTGGCAGGTGCTGGGGGGATCCTTCTGGATCCTAGAGGACATGTTGAACAAACCTTCGCTTGGGGTCTTGGCTATAGGACCAATAATGAAGCTGAGTGGTTGGCTCTCCTTCAGGAAATGAAAATCCTAGTCAACAAAAACCTCCCCAGGATCGCGATCTTTGGAGATTCTTGACACGTCATATATAAAATGATTTATGGTTACACCACAGGCTCAATAAAGTGTCTTTGTCTGCACGACAAAATCACTCCTCTCTTATCCAAGCACTATGAATTCTTCCACATCCTTCGCATAAACAACATTGCCTCTGATGCTTTGGCTAACACGGGGGCCTCCTTATCTCAAGGTCAATTTTGCCTAAATGGCCAATCCCCTCACCCCAAACCCATTCCTTAATGAAACATTGGGAAGCAAGTTTAGACCCTCATAAAATCGATCTCACCTCCAAGAATATATGTGAAGGGTTTAATATTTTTTGTAAAGGCTCCAAGGATTTACACAAAGGTTCTAAACCTTATCCCTCCACTCCTCCCCACCTCACCGACGCGTGCCCTCCACTCTTCACTAACCTCATTCTTATGGACATTCGTGAAGGATCTCTTGCCTTAACACGTTGTCCTGACCCTCCCCACTCTTCCGCCACGTGGCTCCTTCTCTGCATCTACCATCCCTCAATCCTTGCAGGTTTTAATGCTCACCTCCCTTGGCTTTATTGTTCCTGCACCTCGCACGCTCCAGGTCTTTTCGCCATCTCCATTATGTCTTCCCCCCGAAGCCTTCCTCACCCTCATTTTACTCTCAACAATGGCTCTGTTTGTTATGTGATTTCTCCGGAGAGGATACTATTGGATGTCATTGCAGGGGTCGACAAGGGCATTTTGCAGGAAATCCCGTGGGAAACTCTTCCTTTCACCAGGGTCTTTGTAAAGGAAAGGATGGCTCTCGCTACTGTCTCCACTTGTTTATGCTCTACACAAGCTGGTGTTTCTCTGTGGTTCTCAAATTTAGGTTCTGGGCTCAGCCTCTCCATTGACGATCGGTCCTTTATAGTAGGCAACAACTCGATTTCAGGTTGCAATTGCTTAGGGTGGAAAGAAGGTGCAGTAGGCACTCTCTCCTGTCGAAATAGGAAAGACCAGGAACTCAACACGCTTAAATTGGTTCTCGGTGGTCTCTCTGTCGATGAGCAGGCTCAAGTGTTTGTTGGTGTTGTTCGTGCTCTTCACAACAATTTCTCCAGAATTGAAATCTCACCCGGTCAAGACAGAATGGCACAGGAAAATGAGAATGCTAGGTTAGCAGACTTGAAGAAAAATCTCAGGCGTTTGTATGAAATGATGGCCATTGGAATTATGGACAATAAGGAAATTTCCCATGAGGTTAAAAGTATGGGGGAAGTGGTCAGTTACACCTCATATCAGATAAGTAATCATGAATCCAGGTTTGATGACACTGAAAGCAACCTCAGGGAAATAATGGGCAAGGTGGACAGAATCCAAGAAGACCTCCAACGTTTGGTAAGCATAAATCAAGGCAGTAAGGATTTTGAAACTCCAGCAGCAGTAGCACACCCCATGGAGGAGGAATCGGTTGTTCAACCCATGAAGCACCCACGCAATCCTTAATGGTTTAATAGTTTCATGTTTTTTTGTTTGTTTCTTTGTCAATAGTTTATAAGGGTATACACTACCCCGGGCCTTAGAAGTTTTGTTAAAACTCTGTGTGGAGTTCTTTGGTCATTCTCATGGACCAATTTTGTTTACTCTCTTTTTGAACTGCAAGAACTCTCAGTTCCCGCTTTTTTTCTGTAATGAATGGTTGTGCACAGCCTGTTTTATATAAAACCTTTTAAGTTTCTATCAAAAAAAATGTATGCTTGAAGTCATATTGGTAAATAGTTTTAGGATTCTATTATCATGTCTAGGATACCATGGGTTAGGGGGATAATGTGTAAGAGATGGGAGGGGTTAGCATGCATTGGGACATATGTGATGGTCTGAGGGGCCATACATTGGCTTTGATCCTTAAGACCATGGTTTAATTTACAAGAACCATCCCAAGTGCACCTAACCTTAAAATAGCCACCACATTGAACTCAAGGGACATAAATTCCTTATTAAATGCATATTTGATGGATAGGGATGTCGTTCATGGTGCATGAGCCCTTGGGATAATTTTTTGTGTTATAATACTACAAATTTTTACCTTCAACTATACTTGGTTCCCAAGGACCATCCTCGATGCAATAATCCTCAAAATGATGATCGTACCTCTCTTGTAGACTAAGATATCCTATGTAGGGATTGTGTGTTTCTTTGGGGTATTATGCATGAACACGACATGAACTATGAGCCCCATAGACCATTTATATGGACTTAAACCTTGCATTTTGATATTGGGCCATACAACAACTCCAAGAACCATCCTTGGTGTTGGAAAACTTGAAATTTCCACCATATTTTAAAATCTTTAGTCTAATGACCCCCTAGTGTAGAGGAAGTTAAAATTGAGTCCCATGTGTGAGGGGTTCATTGTGATTATGGGATAATTTGTACTCAAGATAATAATGATCAAGAGTTAAGGTGTTTTAACAATCCAATTCCATTTCTAGGGTCTTACGAGTCAAGGGTGTAGTGTGTGAGAGGTGGGAGCAATTATTGTATAATGGAGCATAACATGTTTGAGAACAATGACATGTCAAGGCTTAGTGTGTGGGGGTGAATAAGTGTGTGAGAAGGTAATTGTGATAATGGTACAATGTGTACTTGGGGTTGTATTGGTAAAGGGTTTTAGGAGTCTATTACCATGTTTGGGATATCAGGGGTTAACGGGATATTGTATAAGAGGTAGGAGGGGTTAGTGTGCATTGGGACATTATGTGATGGTTTGTGGCCCCACACATCCGTTGATCCTCAAGACCATGGATTAATTTACAAGAACCATCTCAATTGCACCTAATCTTGAAATAGCCACCACGTTGAACTCATGGGAAACAAATTCCCTATTAAATGCATATTTGATGGATAGGGTTCCCATACATGGTGCATGAGATATTGGGAGAATGTTTTGTGTTATAATACCCCAAATTGTGACCTTGAACTATTACATGGGCCCCAAGGACTATCCTTAATGCACTAATTCTCAAAATGATGACCATACCTCACTTGTATACTAAATATTCTCTATGTAGGGATTTTGTGTTTCTTTAGAGTACTATGCATGAACCATGAGCCCTAGAGACCAGTTATATGGATTTAGACCTTGTATTTTGATCTTGGGCCATACATCAACCCTGAGAACCATCCTTGGTGTTGCAAAACTTGAATTCATCATCATATCTTAGAACCTTTAGTCTAGAAATTGCCTACTATAGCGGAAGTTAAAATTGAATCCTATGTATGAGGGGTTTGTTGTGGTTATGGAATAATGTGTGGTCGGGATATAATGACCAAGGTTTATGGTGTTTTAGCAGTATACTTCCATTTCTAGGGTCTTATGCGTTAGGGGTGTAATGTGTGAGGGCTGGAAGCAATTATTGTATAATGAGGCATATCATTGTCGTGAACTATGATGTGTCAAGGCTAAGAATGTGGGGGTGGATAAGTCTACTAGAAGGTTTAAATGTGATAATGGGGCAATGTGTTATTGAGGGAAAATTGGTAAATGGTTTTAGGGATTTATTGTCATGTTTGGGACCCCAAGGGTTAGAGGGATACTATCTAAAGGGCGGGAGGGGTTAGGTTGATGTAAAGCATAATGTGATGGTATGGGGGGGCACACATGACCCTTGATCATCAAGACCATGGCTTAATTTACAAGAACCATACTAAGTGCACTCGATCTTGAAATAGCCACCACATTGAACTCATGGGACATGGATTCCATATAAATTCCTATTTAATGGCTAGGGATATCATACATTATGCATGAGCCCTTGAGAGAATGTTTTTTGACATAATACCACAAATTGTGACCTTGAACCATTACACGGGCCCCAAGGACCATCCTCAATGCACTAATCCTCAATATGATGACCATACCTCACTTGTAGACTAAATATTCCCTATTGATGGATTGTGTGTTTCTTTAGGATTCTATGCATGAACCATGAGCCCTAGAGACCATTTGTATGGATGTATACCTTCTATTTTGATTATGTACCATACATCAGCTCCAAGAACCATGTTTGGTGTTGTAAAACTTGGAATCACCACCACATCTAACCTTTAGTCCAAAGATTTATTGGTGTCTTTTATGTCCTAATATCATACCAGTGTTGTCAATATTGACTGCATTATAGTGATGACATACTCTTTCTTATCATGTTTACCATGTGATATCATTGCTATCATAACATTTTTTACCATGTGACATAAGTCTAATTTACTTGCATTGTAGCTAAATTGAGGGGTCATGTGCTTTGGAATTTTATAACATGACACTAATAAACTAATTGTACTATGTAGGGATATAATCTAATTAGTCGCCACAGGACCCTATCATGTCTTGGGTTTCAAGATTAGTTGGGATTTGCACTAGCTTTGAAGGGGATGATTCAAACTTTTTAGAGAGATTGGATGCAAACATAAGAGAAGAATTTGGGGACCCAAGTCCTGGTAAAACAGCAAGAGAACATGTTAGTGACATAATTAAGTCATTTTTTGAGCAAAAAATAATGATTACACAAGATCAAATCCTACATGGTTCATAAAACATACATAATTAAAATCTCAACCATGGCCAACATAGTTTTAACCATAGTTAACCATATTTTTAATTAATTTTAGGTCAAGGGTTTGTGGTTAATGAGTGTGATGGTGTCAATATGGATAATTATATGTAGCCATGGTCAATGAAAACAAACCATCATTATTATTTTTGGACTTAGGGGGCTAGTGGTTAAATATGATATTCCTCTAACATATTAGGGCTACATAAACTATAGATGCGTATAACTAACAATGGTTAAGCATAATCAACTACAATGAAACATTTTTATTGGTCGTCACTAAACTATGGAATAGTAGTCAATTATTGTGGTAGTAGTAGTTGTTGGCTTGGCAAAGGAGCACAAGGAAGAAGTTCACACGCAATCAAAGAAGGTGCGTCGCGTGTGCGACAGAAAGAAGGGAAGGGCGTGAAGGAAGCAAAGGACCATCGCAGGCTGAATGGAGAGGCGCGCGGCAAAGGAAAGGTGAGCGCATGAGCATGCAGGTGATAACGGTTGGAAAGTGACAGGTGCAGATCATGGCCGTCTAAGGCAGCGTAAGCCTGCAACAACACATGTACGAGGGAATATTTGTAAGTCAGGCCGATAGTGCCTTGTGTCAAGTCGTAATCACCATAGCTATAGCATGAGGGGCGGTTGATGGTGATAGTTAACAGACTTCCTGTATGCGTCGGACTTGTGTGGTCATGTAAATTAGTATAAATAGGAGGGATTCAATGGTTAAAGGGTTGGTTGGTTGTGACTGCTTTTAGTTGGTCGTAACTGTGTTTAGGTCAGTTTTCCAGTTATTGTTTGGCTGTTCATTGGTGATCCATGGTGAAGGACGTCATTTTGTTGTAATGTTGTAGAGATCAAAGGAAGGGAAGACTTAGGAAGAGTCTGGTAGCGATAGGGGCTGTTGAGCCACGGATCTAGCTGCTGTGTGCACATACCGCTAGGAGTAGAAGTAGGGTAGAAGAACAAACCAAAGAGCATGAGAACCATAAGTCTGAGTCGTAAATACATACCTTAAGATCAGTCTGTATCCTGCAGACAACAAGGTTCTATATGCTTTTCTCATGCCAGATGAAGAGCAACTTGGTGGTTTTTCCCAGATGGGTTTCCACGTTATCTCTTGTGTTTGAATGGATGATTAATGTTGTGAATGTTTATGTGAATGGTTGTCATTTGGTTTCTGTATAATGTTGAAATATTGCTTAAATGTCTGATGTTATCCTGTAATCAGTAGATGAATGTTGGGAGGGCGTCATTGAAATATATATATGTTGGCCTATGCGTTTCTGTCTTAAGTCATGATGTATGTTGCAGATGGTCTATTAGTACGAGTCAGCTGCGCCACACAGGTTGCGCCAGTTGCGAGGTTGAGAGCAAGGATAAGTTGCATGCGATGACATATAGTTGTACTTGGTCGCGCAAGACTAACTCCTCTGTCCAACCATCATGTTCCCTTCATTGAGTTCCTTGGTTGCGCACCAAGGGACTATAATCCCTCGACAATCGCAGAAACATGGTTCCGATGGTTACCCATCGAAGAGATATCTCGGGTGAGTTTGTTCCTGCTTCGCAGGTGTTGCCAATGGGGCTTGCTCTGTCGGGCCGGTATCTTGGGTGTTTGTTGGGTTGACGAGCTACGCAGAACCCAAGTCGTGTGTGTTAGGAAAAGTGGCAAACAAATGGTTCCGTTGTTGGGACCTTATTGATCAAATCGAGGGAAATGTTGTGGCACCCGACGAAGAAGGAGATAGAAGACTGTACAGATTCTAAAACACTAGCATTCACGCAAGAGGAAAGCGCAGGGACACGGTTGAGCGCAGAGAACTGGATAGACGAATATATATATTTTGATATTCATGAGATCTTATTTGTCGAGTTCCCCATTTTACTGCATGAATGGTTGTCAAGATTGGCGACTAAGAAACCAAATTTTCAGAGAAGAGAGACTGTCGAGTGGAGTGATCAGTTGGTTCGTGAGGTAACCAGTGTAAGTAACCCTCTTTCTAGAGTTGTTGATTTTTGGGTTGACAGTATATTGAAAAGGTATATTACTGAGTTTGCAGTAGACACTATAACCTCATATATTGAATCCAAAAGAAATTTTTTCCAAGGACCCTGAAGAAGATACTTGTTACGTATTAGTACATGGATAAGCATGCTTGCCTATGAGAAGGGTATTTTGCAGCTTAGTTGAGTTGCACGCATAAGAAGGAGGTTATGTCGCAGATGACTTATTGAGAAGATGGGAAGGGGTGAGTTGAAATGTTCCCAGGAAGCACAAAACTTGAACTAGAAGTTGGAGTCCTAAGAAGTGGAAGAATATTCAAATCAGGAAAGAGAAGAAAACCAAAAGGGGACGACAAAATCCTAGTTTGTTCGAGGGAAGTGAACACGAAATTCAGTTGTACGAAGACGAAGGGTCTTGCGACGAAGAGGAGGACTATACCCTGATTTAGGAAGGACCAGAAGATTCTAAGGATTCTAAGGGGACGTCGAGTTCAAGACATAACTACATAACCCCAACAATATCACCAGAGGTAAGATCTAGAGTTCCATCCCTAGAAAGGACTGCTAATACAGATAGTGTTAGCCCTGTGACTAGTGAACGAGAAGGTACACCCCCTTTGAATTCTGACCAAAAAACCCTGACACCAACTCAATGGCTGCAATAGATGTTAGATTACCCACATTTAATGGGAATGGAACGGAAGACCCAAAGTAGCATTGGTTCCTCTGTGAAGTTGTTTGGATGGTGCGTTTATCCCATAATGCAGACATAAAGAAGACGCAGATGATCACGACCTTGAGGGGTCATGCGCTAGACTGGTTCATGAAGTTCTGCGTCGCACCAATCGGAACACCACAAAAGACCCTTGAAGGGATCCGAGCTGCAATGATATTTGAGTTCAGGAAACCTAAATCAAAGTCATAGTGTATTACTGCGATTAAGGAGATTAAGCAAGCTCCGGTAGAAACCGTGTGGGACTTTGATCGGCGGTTCAAGACGCTGATGGCCAAAGTAAGCTTCCAAATGTCTAATGTGTAGCATAAAGAGTGGTTTATTGCTAATTTTTTACCACACATCAGAGGGCCATTAATGCAGTAGAATATTGAATCGCAGATAGAAGAATTGGAACTGGAAATGAAGTTAGAGGCCTCTCCCATTAGCGACGGTGCCACAGGAATGGTGTAGATCCAGTCGAAGCTGGTCAATATAACAATACAACTTCAAGACATCAAGAAGGGTAAAGAAGCACAAGAATATTTGTGGTGCACAAAATGTAGGACGAACTGACACACTAAGGATAACTGTCCAACCTTCTTGAACTACATCGCATTAGGTGCACCCAACCCATTAAACGACCATGGTTTACCATGGTGTCGCATATTCCAGTCAAGAGGCCATCGCGATGAAGAATGTTCATATTTGCAAAACGTTGTGAGTACCCCTATAAACCTATTCTGTAAATTTTGTAAATCAATAGGACATGATGAGAAAGATTGTAGAGCATATCTTCTCTTGAAAGAAAAGATTGTTGACACCTAATTAATGAAAAATGAAGAGTTCGCTCAAGCTGAACATGTGCAAGCCTCGTATCAGCCTGCACAGTTCCCACCTAACCAGTACCAACCACAGTATATGCTTCAACAGTCGTACATGCAACAAAATCCCTATCAACCACACTACTAGCAGAACCAGTTTCCACCACAGCAACCACACCCGCAGGGAAGGGGTGGTGAAAACTTCAGAGGAAGAGGTGGAGGCAGAGGATTTGGTAGAGGAAGAGGTCAAGTTATGTGCCATAACTATGGACAACCAAGTAACTATGCTAGAGATTGTTTAGAGCTTGCAAAGACATGTTCATACTGTAAGGGACATGACCATAATGTCAAACAATGTCCTCGGCTGATCGCAAAATGGAAAGCAAGGACCATTGCAGCACCTAACCCTCCACAGAACTTGAACCTGAATCCAAATGTGAATGTTCAGATGATTACGACTGAACCACGAGACCTGAAAATCGTTGTCGTAATTTGAGGAGGTGCGACGACTGGAGCAGACCAGGATAAACTGCAAGAGCAACCAAAACCACAAGTGAGGCCAACGGCGCAGAAAAAGGAGCCATTGACCGTCCAGAAACAGAAAGAAATATTCTTAGATGTACAATAATAATTCATAAGCCCAAAAGTACTGTCGACTTCCGCAGAATTCAAGGACATGCTTGAACGGTTTCAACACATATTGCAGAAGAAGGCTCCACCAAAGGTTAGTAAGCTAAGAACCTTTCTGTCAAGTTGTTTAACGCTAATGAAGATAAAGATGTTATTGCAGAACTACAAGCAATGATAGAAGAGATTCCTGTAGAGCCACAACCTAAGAAGAAAGTTAACCAAGTACGAAAAAAATGTAAAACTGGCCGCGAGTTGAGGATGAATGCGTAGATAGGTGACTATGACATGTATTATATCATCTTGGATCTAGGATCAGATGTCAATATTTGTACATGACAAACATGGGAAAGTATGGGCAAGCAGTGCTTGGACTGGTCTCCTATCCAGTTGCGACTTGCCAATTAGGCGAAGGTCTTACCCTTTGGCCGGTTGAGAAATGTACCCGTCGATGTCAAAGGATTGCGCACATTTTCAGAATTTGAAGTCATTAACATTGTTGATGACATGAACCCATACCCCTCTCTGCTGGGAATAGATTGGGCCATAGACAATCAGACCATCATAAATTTTAAGAAAATTATTCTCTCATTCGAAGATGAGGAAATGAGCGTAGTATCACCCATCAATCCATTCGACGGACAAAGAAACATCGAGCCTGTCTATAATGAGGGACAGGGTGACTACCTCGACTAGATCTACAATGTTATAGCTATGCAGGAATATTATACCAATCCGACAGCAGATGCAAACCTGAGCTGGAGATGCGTGAGTTCATGTACATCTGACTCACCTGAGGCTTTAGAGGGTTGGCAAAATATATTACACGAAGTCTCTATGAGAATGTGTGCAAGAGTTACAAGGTTTATGCGAAGGGTGGAGACCGAGTCAAGGGAGCTATCCACCTATGATGGTTTCATATACACATTGGAAATGACACCTAAAACTTGGCATACCTCTATGGAGCTGCGACAAGGAACTCAATATTGCGAGAGCCTCACTAAGCAGTTTGCGCATACATTTGAATTTGTTGATGACCACCCTACAATTGATGTTGCGCTTCAGACAAAAAAGGGGAATATAGTTGCTGAGATCCCTATCAAAGAGGATAATTCTCACCAATGTAGTGCAACCATTTAGTAGTAAAGTCTAATCAGAAAACCAGATGATGATCCGACTAATATCAGCAGACCAGAATCAGAGGGCACACGAGAAGCAGAAGGAAGCATCATTTCACGTGATCAGTTCCCCTAGCCCCTGAAAACCAAGGAAGTACATATCGGATTGCCAAATAACCCAAATTTCTCCAATGTCCAAGATTATTGGGATGATGAAGCAGTTGCAAAGATCGTGGATCTACTGCATGAGTATCAGAAGCTATTTTATACCAACACCTCAGAAATGAGGGGAATAGTGAGAGACTTAGGGGAGATGAAAATACCCCTGGGACTAGATGCTCAACTGAGTAAGAAACAACACAAGGCATGGCATGATCAATATATCAGAATTAAGCCATCTGAAGAAGGAAGACTTGTCTTACGATATGACAACAATTTGTTAAAGCACTCGGGAAACCTGAAGCCACATTGGCTAGGGCCATATAGGATCGCGCACAATACTGATGTGGGTGCAGTAAACCTCTAGAAGTTAGATGGTACCTATGTCACAGGTATGGTGAAAAAAAGTCTCCTGAAGCCGTACTACGACACTCATTACATCCCGGGTTAAAATGTGAAAAAAATGAGAGGCCAAAAGACGTAACCTACTCTGTCACAGGATTGTGACAGAACCACCATAAAAGCACAAGAGATAAGCGCAAGCAACAAGGCACACAAGAGTCAAGTCACAGTGCGAACTCAAGCAAGGAAAAGAAAGCGCGGAAAAAGAGAGCAAAGCAAAAAGCTGTTAGCACGCGGAACAAAAATAAAAGGTGGCAAAAGGATCCAAAAAGCGGGAATGACAGGCTGGCCGGCATTAAGCTACGAATCCCTAACAAAGATTATGGCAGATGTGATAGCTAAGTAACATTAATTCGACATAGTACGAGGAACAAGGCGGCGTAATTTTTGGTCCCATCACCTGTCCTTGGCATAACTGCCATAACTAGCCTGACAGGTACAACCTAGAAAGCGAGTTACAAAATTTAATGCAGAAAGTGTCGGCAGAAGCAACCTGAGAGATCTATTAGACCTTGACCTCTTGTCAAATAATGATTGCAGGATGCAGAGGGTCGTATAAATATTCAGCTTCTCAATCAGGCATTCAGTTACATGCAGTGAGACCTAAGAAAACCAAAGCCACTCGATTACAGAGCTAAGCTCTGCTATCCTTGTTCAATTACGCCGACGTCCATGGTAATTAACATTTCTAGTGACAGTGAGGCATTGGACGCCACTATTATCTATGGTTTCCCCATTGACGAGAAACAAGAAATACTGTCACCTAAGGTACAACAACCATAGCAGCAACCAGAGACTGATCCCATGGCAAGAACACACAAACAACAAGCAGTTGTAGCACCTTACAGAGAGCCGAGGTGGCCCGATGAGACGCAACCAAGAGAGGTGTTTGCACCCCCACCACCACAACAGAGAAAATGCAAGGCTCCGACAGCTCCGGTAGAGTGAGGAAAGGCACCTGTTGGCCATAAGCAGAAGATGTCAAGAATGAAGGCTTTCTATCACAAAGAGAGTCAGAGACAGAGCGGGTTGACCCGAATTTCCCACATTACATTCGGCCAAGGAGAACAGATGTAAAGGAGGGCTATATCCCAAAGAAGGCGGTGACTACTATAGTAGTGCCGTGGATTCCCATCGGCGTTACGTTGCTAAAGGATATCCTACCTGAGTTGGCTAGGTTGAAGTTCCAGGACTTTGACACTCAACAGCAGGAAGGACTACAGATAACAGACTGCATGGTTGCAGACAAGTCCACCACAAGTGACGCCCAGGTGCTTAGGACAAAGGACTGGGACAAGGGACTTGCCCGCGCAGGTCTGACCAACATGTTGTTCATGCCTCACTTTGGCCATAGCGTACAATTTAATATGTACGTGAAGCAGTTACTGGTATGCTTCCACAAAGGATGCCTATGGTTGGATCAGCCATATCCGGTCGACGCTGAGTTAATTTCAAGGATCACTGGCCTCCCAAACGAAGGCAGTGATCCTACATCATACTTGGCCAAGCAAGAGGTTAACCCTATTAAGCGGAAGCACAGCCTTCAGCAAGCAGGTCGGGGCTTCTTGATTGGGCCCATCCAGGACAAAAGTGTGTGCGTCTCCGCAAAGATCCTGTTTTGTAAGATGTTCCACAAGATGATACCCACTCAATGTTCCGCATCTGTGGTGGAACTATAATATTTATGTGTGCTAGGAGGAATATTCAATTGGTCACAGTACCTGCTGAATGAACTCATAGACGATGCGCTGCAATCCCAACACAAGGACACCTACAAATTCCACTATTCCTGACTACTGATCTTGATTTCATTCAGTGTGTGGGGTAACCCGCTGGACTATGTCTAGATGGATGTCCCCCTACCTTGCCTTGGTGTAAGGTACTAGAATTTGTGGGAAGACAAGGTGGACAACGATCGATAGAAAGATAACAACATTGCATTCTTTGTGCATGGAGAGGTGCTGCGTGAGGTTGTTCGATAGCACCACATAATCTGTGTTGCGATGGTACATAGGTACGCTGCATTCATCAAGTTTCAAGATGATGCACATTCTATAACCCTATTGCCAACAAAGGAGCCACTCAAGCAGGTGCACCATGCAGTCTTCATGGTGATAAACAAGGATGTGGATGCAATTATTAATCTTTGGCTGAAGGAATGGTGCAACCCACTAGCAGAGCCACTACCTAAAGGGCAGAATGCAGAGGAACCGTCGCTTCACAAAGTAAATGGCGAAGAGAATGAAGGCGAAGACAACCAAGATGATCCGTCACAGGAACACAATGAGGAAGATGATAATATTGATGAATCGAACCATCATGCATCAGAGTGCCTGCCAAGTCATGCGCAGACACAGGCGCACTTGCAATAAGAAGAGTGCCACTCATCCCGCAAGAAACAAAAAGCTGATAGAACAATGAACACGAATACATTGACTGAAGATGATTTGCAAGAATTTGCCAATGCTGTTGCTAAGGATGCGCAAGATAACCTCGCTACTCTAAAGATGTAGCAAGTAAACATTACTATCCAAGTTGAGGGCCATCTCAATAAGTTGATAGAGGCCATCCAAGATGTCAAAGCCACAGTGGAGGCCAAGACATATGGTGTTGATCCTAGTATCCCACTAGTTACACCAGCATTAGTGCCGCCAATAAAAGTGGTGATTCAGAGGCAGGCACTGGAGGCAAACGTAGAGACAAGCATAGGTCTTGATGATAACAACGCACATATAGACTTCTCCAAGCTAGCCTTGGAGGAAGTCTATACTAATTCAGCAGGCGACTGCGTCCAAAATTCGACTAAGGGAAAATGTTGTTGCTTACTAGGAAATAAAGCAACAGTGGAAGGAAAAGTTGCGCACAACCCTGTTGAAGGAGAAAGAGCAAGAACTGCAGGGGCACATCACCCTTCTTGCTGAAAAAGAATAGGAAATACTAGAACATGAGAAAAGCCGCATCGCATTAGTGGACTCTATCAAGAATGCCATTGCAGCATTCCCACCAGAAGTAGGGAAAGAAGATGAAGACTCCCTGGCTAAAGTGACTAGGCTAGCAAAGATTGCGCAGGATC
The DNA here is from genome assembly GCA_001517045.1 of Pseudotsuga menziesii. Classification (NCBI taxonomy): domain Eukaryota; kingdom Viridiplantae; phylum Streptophyta; class Pinopsida; order Pinales; family Pinaceae; genus Pseudotsuga; species Pseudotsuga menziesii. The sequence continues at coordinate 40,680 of LPNX010803646.1, forward strand.
TTCGACAGCAAGAGGAGAAGTTGCAAACCAGGCAGATGCCAAGCACACCCCCAGAGGTGCTTGAGGAAAGAAGAAGAGCAACGTCTGAAGATCCTGAGAAAATCGGAGAAGGTGAAGTAATTTGCACAAAGGCCGCAGATGCTGTCGCTACCATTTGGGGAGCACTGCTTGAAGATGTAACAACTGAGAAAATCAGGCAGAGTGCGCGATAGGCAGATGAGAAAATCAACGATGCAAAGGCAGAAATGAGAAAGCTGCCCCTCAAGCAGAAGGTCGTCGAAAATGTAGAGATCAAGAGACTGCAGCAAGAAGTGTAGACCCTTCGCAAGTGAAAAAAGGCTAGGGAAGCTGAGTTTGAGACACACCAGTAGGCAGTCGAGCAACTCACAAACATTATTCAACCTCTGCAGCAAAAACTTCAAGGCATAATACAATCAATGGAGGCAGAATCGTTGGTACGTGTCCATTCTGACTGTGTTGAGCAGTTGGCCGCACACGCAAAGGAAGTTGTAGAGGAAGTGAATACATTTCAGGACAAGGTTCATCCTATTGCGCATCCTGAGCTAACGCCAACAACTTAAAATTGTGCAAGAAAATAAGTCCGAGGCACGTGAAAAAAATTGGAAGAAAGCAGCGAGGGAGGCATCCTAGCGCAACGTGAGCAGCAAGAGAAAGTTGCGCGAAAAGAATGGTGCGTTATAAACCCGCTAGCAAACCAACTAAGAAAATTGGCGGGAGGTCGCAGACAGCTGAAAAACACTGACAGACCATTAAATGCATGAGGATTCAACAGAGATTTGGCGCTCACAACAAGACATCACCCTAGGTGGATCAAGTGTGGGAAAATCTGTGACGGTGATCAGCCATTACATCAATACTCGATTACGGCTGTCGGTACGAGAGAATGATGACATCGTTAACCATAGCAAGTCTGAGAGGCATATCTGGTACACCAGGAAAAGGCCTTGTCCTAATGATGCACCTGGATAAGCCTAGATGGCAGGTGGCCCGATGCTCCTCTTATAAAAGAAGGACGCGCCTAGAGAAAACATCACTTGATTGTGCTGCTTGAGCACCAGTTAGAGTTACAAATGGGTTGGGGTGTGTCATGGCGAGCAAACCTACAGGCTAAAGTAGTTTCTGCAGCCTTCAGTGTTTCGGGTATCTCCAAAGATGGGAAGAAGAAAGATGTTAACAGTCTGCATGTTATTTCGACCCAGCTAGAAGTCTCTGGCGAAGTCATCCTTGGATATTTATTTTTCAATAGGTTAGCGGCCCTGTCTACAGCACCCAAAAGGACTTCGGTAGGGATCAGATTCCTTGCCGCATTCAACAAAGTCTATAGGGTAGGGACCAGAGTCCTTGCCGCATTCGACAAAGTTTGCATGGTAGGGACTAGAGTCCTTGCCCCATTTCACAAAGTCTGCAGGGCTAGCAAGCAGGCTCAATTTCCATCAGTCCAAGAGAGGTTTCCATGTGTCAAGGGACCAGGGAAGGGCCACATGGCCAGATACGGCTTCTAAACCATGATGCTAAGGTGAAATTTGTCAATTTTGGTGAATCATTCGCCTCTACCACCCTTGCTTGCGGGGATTTTCTGGTTTTCAATATGGATAGTGCTTCATTCTTCAAAGTCCATATCTATGGCAAAGAGGGTGGTGAAGAGCAAGATGAAGAAAAGGATGAAATCAAGGAGGAACAACAAGAAAACAAGCCGCAACAAGCACACGAAAAACCCCAAGATCCTGAGAATGATAATAAGAATTGGATTGATGTGTCTGAATGGGACGCTAACAACCCTGGTGACAGTCAGAAGTGGAACTCACCTTTAAGAGTCTTTAGAGGATGCAGAGGAAGAAGTTGTATGAGTTTTGTAATCTAAAAATTCTTCTAAGTAGGGGAAGAAGCCGCGGTACATGAAACACCTATAAAAAAAAATACAAGGAATAGAGTGCGTAAAACAGAAACCAAGCGAAGGTGCGCAAGAAAAATAAATTGCAAAGGGGTTGCTGCGCAGATCGCGCCTCCTCATATCCCCATTGTTTCGTGGCTCGGGACAAGTCACATGTGAGTGTTGGGGGCCTGTTGGCCTGGGATAGGAGCACAAGGAATAAGTTCGCGTGCAAGTAAAGAAGTTGAGCCGTGATCGCGAAAGAAAGAAGGGAAGGTCACGAAGAAAGTAATGGACCAATGCAGGTAGAATGGAGAGGCGCGCGACAAAGGAAAGGAAAGCGCATGAGCGTGCAGATGATAATGGCCGAAAAGCAACAGGTGTAGATCATGGCTGTTTAAGGCAGCGTAAGCCTGCAACAGCACACATACAAGGGAATATTTGTAAGTCAGGCCGATAGTGCCTCGTGTCAAGTTGTAATCCCCATAGCTGTAGACTATGGGGCGACTGATGGTGACAGTTAACAGAATGTCTGTATGCCCTGCGTGGTCATGTAAATTAGTATAAATAGGAGGGATTCAATGGTTAAAGGGTTGGTTGGTTGTGACTGCTTTTAGTTGGTCGTAACTATGTTTAGGTCAGTTTTCCAGTTATTATTTGGCTGTTCATTGGCGATCCATGGTGAAGGACGCCATTTTGCTATAATGTTGTAGAGATCAGAGGAAGAAAAGACTCGGGAAGATTCTGGTAGCGACTGGAGGCTTTTGAGCCGTGGATTTGGCCGGTGTGTGCACAGACCACTAGGAGTAGAGGTAGGGTAGAAGAACAAACAAGAGAGCATGAGAACCATAAGTCTAAGTCATAAAGACATATCTTAAGATCAGTCTGTATCCTGTAGACTGCAAGGTGCTATATTCTTTTCTCATGCCCGATGAAGAGCACCTTGGTGGTTTTTCCTAGATGGGTTTCCACGTTATCTCTTGTGTTTGAATGGATGATTAATGCTGTGAATGTTTATGTGAATGGTTGTTATTTGCTTTCTGTATAATGCTGAAATATTGCTTAAATGTCTGATGTTATCCTGTAATCAGTAGATGAATGTTGGGAGGGCGTCATTGAAATATATATATGTTGGCCTATGCATTTCTGTCTTAAGTCACGACGTATGTCGTAGATGGTCTGTTAGTACGAGTCAGTTGTGCCGCACAGGTTGCGCCAATTGCGAGTTTGAGAGCAAGGATAAGTTGCGCGCGATGACATATATGTGTTCTTGGTCGCTCAAGACTAACTCCTCTCTCTAGCCATCCTATTTCCTTCATTGAGCTCCTTGGTTGCGCGTCAAGGGACTATAATCCCTCGACAATCGCATAAACATGGTTCCGACGGTTACCCATCGAAGAGATATCTTAGGTGAGACTGCGCCTGCTTCGCAGGTGTTGCCGACGGGGCTTACTCTGTCGGGCCGGTATCTTGGATGTTTGTTGGGTTGACGGGCTGCACAGAACCTGGGTCATGCGAGTTAGGAAAAGTAGCCAAAAATAGTGATGGATAGATGTATTAACCATGGTCATCTATGGTAGTTCATCTTTAATAGGGTATGGATTATGGGATTAGTTTGTTGGTAGCATCAAACACTAACAAATTAGGACAATGTTCAACCATGGACAATTATACTCACACATAATCAAACATAGTGAACCATATTTCTTAGTGGTCATTAAGTTAGGGGTTAGCAATGATGTAATGTGGTATAATTAACCATGGAAAACTATATGTAACCGTAGTCAACAACGTCAATCATGGTTAGTTATTGTTACAAGATTAAAGCTATTGTTTAGAGGTTAGTGCATTTTTATGTAAATCATTTGCTCAACTCTCCCATGATACTCCCAAAAGATCGAACACCTTGAGCAATCACTCACACAAACATATCACAGATCAACACACCAATTCTTTCATGTGGTTTAAACCCTCAAAGTGGAAAACACTCCATGACCCCGTCTAAATAGCTACTTGAGACAATATTATTAAGCAAAGAAAAGAATATTACAAATGAGTTTCTCATAACCATTAAACCATCAAATGACCCTCCATGCTCTTTAAATAGAGATCATGGACCAATCGGGTCTTAAGCCACGAATCAATGGTCATTAAGATCGAGGAGAAGTTGAACTGTCAAATCACTCTATGTCAATAATATATCATGATCATTGGATTACGTATATACAAATGCATACTAATGTATACTAAAGAAACACACTTTACCTGATGGATATATTAGAACAAGTTGATCTTAACTAGCTCCTAAGTGTATAAATATCCTAGCATCCCCCCTTAAGAATAAATTGGGATAGGATTGAAGGATTTACTAAAGTAACACGTATAGGAGAATGAATGAGGCATTAGAGCCTCACCTAATGACAAATTCACAAATTCCCATCATAGATCAAAGTTTAGAAAAATTTGCTTCTATAAGAGACTTTGTAAATATTATGCAGCTTGATAATCTATAGGGAAAAGGAGCATTTCAAGAATGCAATCATGAAAAATCTTTCCAATGAAGTGCATATGTAGCTCACGGGTCTAAGGATTGAAACCTCACTTTGATACCATGTTTGATTATCACAAGATACTTCCAAAAAATCAAACACCTTGAGAAACCGCTCACATAAATAGATCATAGATCAACACACCGATGTTTTCACGTGGTTTAAACCCTCAAAGAGGGAAACACTCCATGATCCCAACCAAATGGCTACTTGAGGAAATATTATTATGCAAAGAAAATAATATTACAAATGAGCTTCTCATAATCGATCAACTAGCAAATGACACTCCATGCTCTTTCAATAGAGATCATGGACCAATCAGATGCTAAGCCACATATCAATGGTTGTTAAGATCAAGGATAAGTTGAACCATTGGATTACTCTATTTCAAGAACATATCGTGACTATCGTATTACATATATACAAATGCATACTAAAGAAACACACTTTTTCCTAACAGATATATTGGAACAAGTTGATCATAACTAGATCCAAAGTGTATAAATAACATACCACCATTAACATACTAGGGAAAAATTAACCATGAAAAACTTTAGTCAACTTTATTCAAGACGATAAATGCGAGTGTTGATTGAGGAGGATAGTGTTGACAATGAATTACTATATGAAACCATAGTCAACTAAGCTCAATTATTAGGGTCAACCATCATTACCACCATCAAAGCAGAATGAGGTAGTTGGTCGGTAGTATAAATCATTGACATATATGAGGATATATCCATCTTAAACCCGGATATATCAAGCACCCAGAGGGATCCAATTTTTTGAGGTGTAAACTTGTTTATCTTAACTTTTTTACACATATGGAAAAAAAATTACACCTCAAGAAATTGTCCAAATTTAAGATGGATCTATGCTGGTTATTTTTTTATTTTATGAGTGGAGATGTATTTTTTTATTACTTTTTATTTGGTTTTAATTTTTTATTTTGTGAGTGTACATGAATTTTTTTAATTACTTTTTAGTTTTCGTAATGTTACATAGCAAGTTATGTGACAACATCTATCCCATACCAGCATAGATCCATCTTAAACCCAGATTTATCAAGCATCAAGAGGGATCCAATTTATTTGAGTGTAAATTTTTTATCTTAAATTTTTAACACCTAAAAAAATTACACCAAAAGAAAATGGATCCTCTCCATGTTTGATCATAGAGATAGATTCAAGTTTAAGATGGATCTATGCTAGTTTTATTTTTTTTTATTTTTTTTTATAATTTGAAATAAATAAAAAATTAATTACTTTTTATTTTTGGTTGGTAACTTATTAGCCATAATGAATTTTTTTTAATTTTTTATTTTTGGTAATTATGAGCCGACATGAATTTTTAATTACTTTTTTTTATTATAATGTCACATTGCATAACGTTACATGACAACATATTCCCCACAGTGGGCTCTAGAGCACCTCGCTACTATTGGTGCAATAATCAATCATGTTTTTTTGTTTGTTACTAGCATAGATCCATCTTAAACCTGTATCTATAAAACACCAAGAGAGATCCAATTTATATATATATATATATATATATATATATATTGAAAAAATGTATATAATTATTATTATTTAATAAAATTATCTCTCTCTTGTACTGGTTTTCCCTAAGGTGTGGGTTTTTTCCAGAGTCAAATTTGACCAAAAATTCTGTGTGTTAATTATGTTTATAGTCTACTGATATGTTTTATTTCCCCTGCTGCAAAATGCATTTATTAGCAGTATATCAATCCCATAATAAGTTTAGTTAAGCTTGGGTTAAGTATAACGTAATTATCTTATAGTCATTAGCTGATATCAACGGTTCATGAAATGTTTGATGAAAATTCTCTATGACTGTGTGTAAATAGTGGCTAGAATATTCTTGTTTTTCAACATGGTATCAGAGCTAGGGATTTGATTTTTTAGTGGACTGTTGGAGCAACAGAGAGTTCAAGTGATTTGCATGAGAAGTGTTGGATCAGTACAACTGTATGTTCAAGATAATTGTTGGGTGTGATAGCCAAGGAGTGAGTTTTTACACAGGTGGCATAGACTGCTTTGTTTTTGGAAGAATGTAGGAAAACCTTGGATTTCATTCTCTCATATAAATGGCCACATGTTGATTGTAGAACATCGGGAGTCATTCTCCAAACTTGTGAGTAATATCAAATCGGACTTGTGAGTCATATCAAATCCTACGTATCCTCATATGGTTGAGGTGGTGATGCATGTAATGTTGACTTGTGGTTTATATCAAGTCAAGTATGCTTATAGAAGATGCCTTATGAGATGGACCTCCAGTTATGGAGATGAGCTTGTGAGTAATATCAAGCCGAGTATTGTTAGTAATATCAAGACTATAGACTTATGAGTAATATCAAGTCCTACCAATATCCCCTTTATTAAGGTGGAAAACTTTACTTGCTAAAGTGTAAATACTATGTGATATATTGCTAGTCATGGTCATTTAGTGTTATAAGTCTCCTTTAGGGCTTAGCTACCCCTAGAGTGAATTACTTTAGCATATGACTATATGTCCTGGGATAATATATATGATCATCAGTATTGTTATACCCAAATCCTATCACCACCATGTGATAATACCTTTGACTTACATGTTTGCCTTTAATCCCAGCACTTAGAGTGGAAACCTACTCTGTTTGTCAATTCTACATGAAAAAACCCAGCACTGTGCTTTTCCTATGAACCATGAGCGGTATCTTGCTTGCACCTCCTGCATCCTGTTTGCCATAAGCGGTGCCACCGCATGTGGCCTTTATTCCATAAGTGTTTCTCATCTAAACCGCTCTGTCACAAGAGAAGAAAAGCGGTACCCTAGGTAAAATGGGAAAAAGAGAAGTTTCTCGAGGCTTCTAGATCATGAGCCTCGTGTCCTCCCTTATCCCTATCATTGTGGGTCAGTTGAGCTCGAGATCCCCCATCATAGGATCTTAGAGGCCACCTCATCCACAAATCTATCAACCATTCCTATCCATTGAGCCTTATAAATGCAAGCTCATGTCCATGGTTGAGGAGGAGAACTATAAAGGTATTGTTATGATGTTGGATTGACCACTTTGCCCAAGCCATTGGAGAGCATAGAGAGCAAGGTTGGAACTTATGGGGATGAAGTGTTTGTCTCATGGAGATGCTTGTCGACACTAAGGCTTGATTGGTTGTAAACTTCTCCATAAATATTTAATGCAAAGCTGATTTCCGTCCCACATTACCGTTGTTTTGATTTCGCATGTACATGTTGTTAGATTCCTTAGTCACTAACATGGATAAGTAGATGATTTTCTGGTAGCTTTGATGTGTTTGCATGTTTGATCTATTTGCAGGTACACAGGTTCACTATCGAAGTAGCATTCTAGGTGTCTACAACATCCAGGGAAGGTCTTCATCCTTTGTCGTTCACTCATTTGTTCTGGATCTGAACCTTTAAGACCAGAGGAACAGCTTCTGTCTGCAGAAGGTGAAATATTCCTAGCTACAAATCTGGCGACTCCGCTAGGGAATAGATACATATATCAATTGATCCGATCTTCCTCAGTTCTTCAACTCTTGTCTGAATCTAGGCTCCATCTCCAACTCTCTTCAGTCAGATCTGCTATCTGACTCAGTGAATTTTGGTTTGAAACTTTCAGATCTGAAGTATTTCAACTTTTTATGCTCTTTTTTACTTTCAATCCATCAATTTTTACCTTGATTTGATATTTTTCTAACTTGATATGTCGTTCTCCTTTGTGTTTTGGATCTATACAGGGAACCGCTCGTATGATGTTGGCGAGAAGCAGTGCCACCACCTGAAACCTATTAGCAGCACGCGGTGCCACCGCCTGAGTCCTGTTATCCAGAAGCGGTGCTCGTCCAGAACCGCTCTGTTAAGTCCCCTCCAGCGCGGTGTCAGGTAGGCCTTATTCCAAGAATACTTTTTTCTCATTTTTTGCAAAAAAAATGAGTTGATTTGCTTTCAGCCCTACACTGTCAAGCTTGTGTGTTAGAATCTGATGCTTATGGTTTGAAATTTTGAGGTAAAATATCGGTTTGATTGAAGAATTCAAAATCTAGATTAGGCTTGTTGATTGTCCATTTTATTCCGTGCTTGTTGGTTGTCTTTGTGAAAGGATTTCTTTTTCGAAAGCTTAGGTGTTAGAGAGATCTCTTTTTATTTATGTTATATAGACTGAAAGAAAAACGTTTAATTAGCATCTTGATTTCATTTTTTGTTCCCATAGAAGACTTTTTTTTGCTTGTTTAAAAAGAAAATTTTTGACTGAGATTAGGTCATTATCATTAGTGAGCATAAGACATTGGATCTATGATTGGCCTCACAAGCTTTCAAGTTCTCTATGTTCTTTTGTCTCTTTTGCATTTATACTATCTCATCAAAATAAAAAAATATTATAGTTTTAAGTTAGATCTATCTATGCTTTAAGAAAAATCGAAAAATAGAGTGCATATGCATATAGTGTGCTTCTTGTTTTTCTTTTAAGAAAAGAGACTCCTCCCCTTTTGATTGCTTTCAAAAAAGAGAAATGAGTTTGGAAAGTGCTACTTGTCTTTAAATTTGTGTTCAAGATTGTTGTTTGGGAATTTTTGGTTTTGAAGCAAAAGAAAACACTCTCTTTCCCTCCCGTAGGTAGGCATACCACGAACAGTAAAGTGAAATATTTGCATATGCATATTGCAAGGTTTTACTTTTTCTGTCAAAAATCCATGCATTCACCTAACCGTCCACTTTAAAATTAACGGTAGTTATAGGTTAAAATTTACATAGCAGTTTGAGTGATAAGTTAGAGATGTGTTCGGGCGTCGTTAAGCGTAGGAGCTTTCGTTACTAGTCCACATTACATCCCGGGACTCGCGCGGTTCTTCCACATACCATCAGTATATCGAACAACCTTTCACGTACCCTTGAGGTATATAGAAAGGTACTTCATGTACTCGATTGTATTTCGGAAGGCCCCTTGTGTACAGTTATGCATTAGATAGCACTACTACTGATTTGAGCTCCCACGTACCTTGTGTATATAGGGAGACCCCACTAGGATACCTTATCCATTTGAGGAAAGTCCTTTGGCCGTCTTGCTTGGAGCCATACACCGAAAACATCATTAGGGGAGATTACTACGCACGTACCCTTGAGGTATATCGTGAGTGGCACCTTCTTGACAATCCTGGTGAGAGGCCTGACTATCTGAACCCCTCCTATCATTTTAAGTTTGCTTGTTTGACCTATAGCTTGAGTAGGGAAATTTTTGGTGTGTTTTATAGTTTTTGAGACCCTAGTTTAGATAGGAGTTGTACAAACTAGCTGAGCTAAGATAGTCTAGAAGAGTATGGAGCTTTCCACCCAATTTTATTCTTGCTTCAGGAGAAAATCCAATGGAAACTATCGACCAAAGAGATGCTACCACCTCCCAAGTGGGAGATGATGTGGTTGTAGAAAGTGGAGGGCCATATCCTTCACATTCGCCTCCCTTGGTCCAAAAACCTTCTCGGGGTAATTCTTCGTTCCATTCTCCCATAGAAGGTCATGTTGATGATACTACCCATCCGGATTATGGTCCCAATGCTCCATTTTGGGATACCTCTATAGGACAGGCCATTGCCTCATTTGGTACCCGTTTAAACTTTTCTAAAGAAATTTCTCCAGATGAAGAAGAACGTAGACAATACCACATAGCCATTCTCCGTGCACAGGATATTGAAAAGAAAATAGATGACATATTGGGCACACCACCATGACATTCCACATTTGTTCATGTGGGATATCGTTCACTTGTCAATTCTGTGAGACCCATTGAACCGATTATAGATCACACAGTAACTCCACACAACCCAGGTCACACTACCAACCCCACCACCTCCCATATTATGTATGTTCCCAATCTTCCCAGGTCTTCCACACCTGGGGCTCAACCTTCAATTCTTGTTTCGTCATTACCTTCTAGTGTCGGGGGGAAACCCCCAGCACGACCTACGTTATCTAGCATCGAAATTGTATCTAGTCAAGGACAGACCTCTGGTATAGATAAATCTACAGTTTATGTCCCTCCCACCCACACTAATGTGGTTAATACCCCATCTAGTTCAGGTCAGCCCTCGGGGGCACAACTTGTAACTAACCAAACCTGTTGGGGTTATGGTTATACAGAAAATCAAATACCTGCAGGAAACATTAATTATCCATCCAATCCTATAGGAATGCCTTATGCTGGAATTCCATATCCTAGTAATACTTTCATGCCATGGGGGCAACCCAACTGGTTCTACATGCCAGCTATGGGGAGGATACCTATACATACTGCGGGGGGTACCGGAGGACCGCCTTATGGAGGTCCTCCCCCTGGGGGGCCTAATGATCCTGGAGGGCTTGGTGGCTTTCCTCCTTATGGTCCTAATGGTCCCGATGGTCCTGGGGGGCCCAGTAGCTTTCCTCCTAATGGCCTTAGAGGGTCTGGTGGCCCTCCTCCTAGTGGTTCCGGAGGTTCTGGAGGTTTACCTCCTAGAGTCCCTGGAGGGTCTGGTGGTCCTGGTAGTCCTGGTGGTACCAATGGTCCTGGTGGTCCTGGAGGCCCTGGTGGTTCTAACGGTCCTGATCCTGGAAACCAACCCCCTGCGGGATGATTTTTCGGTAGTTCTTCGTCACAACAACCTGTCTATCAGTTTACTTACGGTCCTACTGGTAACTATATGCCATATCAATATTACCAGTATGTGCAACCTAACCGTTAGTTACCCTTCCTAGCAAATTTGGACTTGCCTGATTTGTCCAAGTTGATTAATGACTCCATTCAACATAACCCCTCGTGGCCTCCCATTCCGGTAAAGTTACCATCAGACATTCCAAAGTTCGATGGGAAGCAGGGAGACGATTCGAAAAACCATGTCATGACATTCCATCTGTGGTGTTATTCAAACTCCCTTATGGATGATTCAGTTCGTTTTAAGACTCTTTCAATGAACTTTGACCGGTACAACCGTGAAATGGTATATTGAACTTTTGCAACACTTGTTTGTGGATTTTGGTTCGTTGGCAACTGTATTTCTTACACACTTTCAGCTCCCTATTCATTATGAAATGAGTATTGATCTCTTAGCTTCTCTATGACAGAACACATCCACCCACATATCCGATCATATCCATGAGTGGAGAAGGCGCAGAAGACTTATTAAGGCTCCCATTCTGGATCAGTTATTAGCTGATTGGTTTACCAAATCTTTGTTGCCTCTGATTGCCTGAGATGTGGCTATGGGTGGTGCTGTTACTAAAGAGAAAGCCATTAGTCGAGCCCAGTATCTAGACTTGGTCTATTCCCAATCCGGAACTTTGTATGACTTGATTCCTCAAGCTCCTCCCCCAAGCACCGATCCTGCAAAGCCACCAGCAAAAGTCCCTATTGATGGGATTGTTGGTTCAATCCAGTCCCCATCAGTAGAAAAACCTACCAAACAACCCCAGAATACCACCCCTACTCCTTCGACTCCCAAGGTTTCCGCCGAGGTTAATTCTATTCAAACCTATGGCAATAATAAAAAGAAAGGCAAGAGTAAAAATAAAAAACCTGGAAACCAACAAGAGAACCCAAAACCAACCAACAATGATAACAATAAAGGAAAAAGAAAAGAAAAATATCCATGTCTGCTATGCGGAGGTGACCATTTAACAAAAGAGTGTCCCCGCCGGGACGAAATCACCCAATTTTTGAAAACAAATCCCGCACCCGCAGTTCTCATGGATCCTTTTCCCTCTCAACAACAACTTGTTGCAGCTGCAACATTTTCCCAAAATTCCAAAATTTTTGGGACCCTCCTTTACTTTGAATTAGTTGGTTTTCTTCCTGATCCTTGCTGATTTTGGTATGTGAATTTTGAAGCGTCTTCCAGCATTTTTGGTTGCTGTCAATCGATTGGTTTCAACTCATTTCAATGTTTTAAAGAATCCCATCTTTAATTGAGTTCCTCGTCGTTTTGTGTATCTTTCAAAACCTTCCTGTATCGGGAGTTAATTTGTTTGACTGTCCCGCCATTGCGAGTGGATTTTAGATCTTGATTGTCTTTTTCCCTCCGACGTTGCGGGCTTTTTCCGGGTTTAAAATTTCCTTTTCGCTCTGACCGTTGCGCGCGAGTTTTGATTCTCTATCGGGTGGTTTTTGGTTCTTTATCGGAGGGGTTTAAATTCTCCCTTGTCCGACGTTGCGGATCATGATAGGCTCTTATCCTCCAACTTCATATCGAGGCCTTTCACCATCATGTTTTCCGTCGTTGCGGACTTATCTTTCATCCGGACCGCCGACGTTGCGGACCTTGGCAGGTTTGACTTTCTGTAGCGCTCCGATGTGTGCTTTGTGTGTCTCCCGGCTTTTGTATCGGAGCGTTCGGCCATCACTTCCTCCTCCGTTGCGGATGGTATCACGCTCTGAGGGCCCGCCGTTGCGGAGGGTTCGGATTCTTGGTCATCCGATCAAGGTACCCGCCGGCGCTCGATTGTAGTTCACGCGTTCAATTTTAGCCGTGCGGGTGAGTTAGTATTGTGGACCATCCGCCGTTGGGGAGGGACTGAAGCTCTAGCCGCCCGACGCAACTTTCGTTTCGCGTCCGATTTAAATACTCTCGCACGTGTGGCGTTTTTTATATTTATATGGTGCGATGGTTTGGGTTTTGTATTGTTTGTTTATTGCCGAGCACTGTCGCGGTGTGTATAGCGTTGAGTTGTCGATATTTGGAGTGCGTGAAGGTCTAGCTGTCGTTGTACCAGCTTCTAGGTGGCAAGAGTAGAATTCCAACCGTCATCACCTCGTTTTTTGCCGGATCGCCAGGTAGGTTTATTCCGTCTTTTTCCCATTTGCATTTGAGCGGTTTTGATTTTCTCCCATGTTTTGGGGTTCCCGGCATTTTCCCTCGTACAGCTAGGACTCAAGTTTGTACAAGTTAGTTTTATATTAACCTAGGGTGAGAGGGGCTGTTGACCATTTAAGCCATTTGCTCTTCGCTTTTAGTCGATGCTTTGCGCGCACAGGGGTTGAAAGGTTTAGGCGCAGACGGCCGTTACGCCGTTTACGCCAAAATTTGCTGCGCGGCCATGATAGACAAGGGGTGGTCGGATTTTGGGCACTGCAGTGGGGGTTTGGTAGTTTATGGATTTCAGTGGTGCATTCCCAGCCTGTGGACTTTAGCCGTCCCGCTTGCACATTCTTTTGCAACCTCGACGAGGCAGAAGGTCGAACCTACAGTTGACCGGGAGGAATAGGGTTTTGAGAAGTTTTCACGGTCGAACCTAGCCGGTGTTGCTTGCGCTATCCTTCGCGACCCTTTTGATTTTTGTCACCTAAAACCATAGTAGGGTAGAGGGGGTATGTCACTGATAATACTGCGTTTATGGAGGATAGCGTGGGTCGTGTTTTGATACCCTGTGCAGAAATGTGGTTACGTCCCGCCGAGGAGGGTAAAATGTACTATCAGCTTAATGCAATTTTTTCGCTGCCAGTCGCACCCGTCACCTTTGTGATGTGTCTGCTGGGCTGTAGGACTGAAGTGTTGATGGGCACAAGCTTGATGTTTTAATTCTTCTCTGTGTTTGCTAGGCAATAGAATGATAATTGAATACTG
>LPNX010803646.1:55033-66395 GCA_001517045.1 Pseudotsuga menziesii
TGTTTTTTACATTGCAGGGAGAATTTACAATGTCTAAGAGGCAGAAAAGGAAGGCCCCTGTGGTCGAAGAATAGACGGCAATAGAGGTCGTCCCACAGAAGGAGTATATATATGAGGATACCCAATGTATCTCTGGTATTGAGCCCGAATACAAATGGGGCGAGATATACAGACTGATTTCCCGTAGGGAAGTCCCAGACATGGGTCTTGAGGAAGAACCTATTTACGCCAACATTGAAAAATCCGCCATCATGAAGGTGGCTACCAGACCAGAGCTGTTGCCTTGCTCTGATGTGATGAGATGGATTATACCACACACGAATAACAACACAATGCTGATGGGAAATGTTGAAGGTCAGGGCTATGCTGCATTTAGCCCTAGATATGTGGCATTGGCTTACCACCTGCCAGAGCCCCAAGTCTTCCTATCAAACGATTGGTTAGAGAACCTCAGGATGGATTTAGTGGAAACCCTGAGAATAATGCTCTTACCAGGAAAGCTTTATAGACACAGAGCAACTAAGGACTATGACACAGCGAGCTTAAGAGCTCCTTACAGGTTTATAGCCTTGATACTGAACCGGATCTTTGGAAGAGCCAATGGTAGACTCTTCAAATTGGAGTGGATACCTCTTATGTTTCATGTGGCCACAGAAGGAACAATCTTCAACTGGGCCAGCCTAGTATCAAGTAGTCTCTCTTCTTGTGTAGCTGCAGCCCTAGGAGGAGGAGAAGCCCGAAAAAAAATCTGAGTTCTACATGAGTTCCATTCTGATAGACTGCATTCTATGCCATCAGCCTTTCCCCGGGCTCAAATGTGTTTGGGATAGGGCAAGAATGCCCGTGTATGCAGCCTATAAACTACTGGTGGCTCATCAGTACCATAGCTATTACCGAGAAATCTGTGAGCATTTTATTATGCCTCTGCACGCGCTTATCTTCCGAAAGGAATGTAACTGCATGTCTGAAGAGGCTATGCAGGTAATAGAGGAGTATGGTGATTATTTCTTGACAGAAAACGGGATGTATCTTAGAATATTTGGTGGATCAAAAACACCTTATCTGCTGCCCAAGTATGCAACGGATTATATAGTCCACAAAGACGCAGTCAGACAAGTGTTTATTGATGGAGTTGGTCACTTCTTGTTCCAGAAAAAGAAGACTGCCTATCCACCTCTACCATTTAAGCTAGGCAGCTGTAGTTTCGCCAATGTGAAGCAAGCTACAGAATTTATAGAGGAACTAGGGAAATTCCACTTTGGAGAGATGACTTTCAGACGAAATGACACTCATGGTAGAGTGGCTGAGCACTGCAAGAAGCACAAGGTTTTCTTCGAATACAGCCATCATTTCGATAAAGATGAATCTGTTTACAGGAATTCCCCAAACATGACATTACTCAGCAGGAGATTCAAACCGAAAAACCCCACCAAGGGTGGAAAAGGATCTGAACAAGATAAAGTTGAGCAAGCTAAGGCTGAAGAAGCAGCCAAAAGGATAAGAGAGGAGGATCAGAGGCTGGAAGATGAGGCTGCAGAATGGATGCGAAAGGGAGAAGAAGAAAAGAGGAAAGCTGCCCAGGAAGTAGCTGAACGAGCCAATGAAGCAGCCAGAGAAAGAGAAGAAGCTGCTAGGAAAGCAGCCGAAGAAGCCTAGAGCAAGCTAGATGAAGAACTGTGAGAGCAGGAGGCTGAACAGATAAAGTTGACGCAACAGCAAGCTCCCGAAACACCATCAGGGCAGAGTCAGGGAGAGGAAAATCCCGAGGTGCAGATCCCTCAAGTGCCCACTACCATCATAGCTGCTACCCCTATGCTTCAGCTAGTACCCTTCGTACAGAAAAAAGGGGAAGAAGTCCCTGATTTTAGCACCGTATATTACGACAGGGCTACTAAAAGGATAATGAGGAGAACAGAAAGAAAGGTAGAGGAAAAAGGAATGGCCAGCAAAATGATAACAGATAAGGTCATGATGGTAGGGACAGATGTAGATCCAAGGTTTACTATAAGGGCCGGGACTGCAACAATACATGCTTCAGAGGATAACATAGACAGAATAATGATTGAAATAGAGTCATCCAAGAAGACCTCCTCTCAGCTTAAGGGCCCCCTGAGAAAAGAAAGGGAAGAAGGTAATAGACTTAAGATAAAATATGAACATGTGCTGAGAGAAATGGAGGCCACAAAGAGTGAAATCTATGCCATCCAGGTAGAAGCACAGGCCAAGGAAGCAGCACATGAGGCTCTGGAAAGTGCACAACAGGAAATTCAAGACTTAAAGAATGAAAAGGAGCAGTTGAGGGAAAAAGTGGAAGAGCTAGAGGCACAACAGACTGTCATTTATGAGTCCAATACCTCATACACCCAGGAACTACAAGCGAGGCTGGCTTCTCTGACTGTTGAGCTGGAGACAGCAAAGGAACAGCAGGTCGATCTACAGCCAGTTAAAGAACACATCCTGGCCCAGAAAGCTAAAGTGCTACACCTGCAAACTACTCTAGAAGAAGAAAGATGCTAGGTCCTCCAGATTGATGGCCGACTGGAAGAAATCTTGGAAACCGCTTCTTATTTTGTTGACAGGTCTCAAGACATCCTCGAAGTACTGACTACAAGGATAGCCAGGGCGGAGAACGATGAGGAAGCCCCAGCTGAACTACCATCCAAGGATAAACAAGCCCTTAAATGGGACCACGATCTGATAGAATTCACTATCAATACTGCAGAAGACTTCCAGAAAACAGTTAAGAAGACCAAGGGAGTCTGCACAGAATTCTTCAGGAGAGCCCTGGTTACCTACAACCGATGTCAGGTAGAAGCCGAGCAGAGGCTATATGAGTTCCCTGATCATGATGCATTTGTAGAAATGTTGCAGAAAGGGAAGAAAGATGAAGAAGCCAGAGTACAACGCATCAAAGCTATTGATGACCAAATCTTGAAAAATCAAATAGGCCATACAGCCGTCAGTGTGCAGCTCTTAGAAGAACAGGTGCGATTGAACACAGCCAGGGTAGAGGCCATTAGAAACCAGGCTGAAAAGTTCGAGCTAAACATTCAGTTTTTAGAGCCCAAATCATTTGAAGGACTCGCTGCTGAGGCAGCAGCGTGGAGGAAATTCTTGGAGAACCAAGCGGGACCCTCCTCTCCAAAGGACCGGTCGACTTTGTTGTAATTTAATAGTTTGTAAAAGGTTTTTGAAAAAAATGAAACGTTGGGAAGACAAAAGGGTTGGGAAGCCCAAAGGTCACTTTGGGCAGCCTAACCATTTTTTGCTTTTTGTATAAAAGTAGGAAACGTAGAAGAGAAGGGGGCTTTTTTCCCCAGTAAGACTGGAAAGTTATTGTAAGAAGAACTACTTCCTTTTGCAATAAAAGTTACAGTTTGCCTGTTGAAAGAAGATCGGTGGGATTTCAAATGTTTTGACATGGATAATCGAAAGATGAACTACTTTGTTTTTCAGCATTATATCCATGAATCATGAGATCATTTTAACTCCATGACCTATGTCTTTGTTTAATGATTTCTGATTTATTTTATGAAATCTCTACCATGAGTAATGTATGCTTGTCATAAACAATTAGCTATCTGGTTGTGTAATATTTTTTCACTGTTCATGTGTGTAAAGGATAATGCCAGCTATCTGTAATTGCTT
Source organism: Pseudotsuga menziesii (assembly GCA_001517045.1). Taxonomy (NCBI): domain Eukaryota; kingdom Viridiplantae; phylum Streptophyta; class Pinopsida; order Pinales; family Pinaceae; genus Pseudotsuga; species Pseudotsuga menziesii. The sequence continues at coordinate 58,682 of LPNX010803646.1, forward strand.
TTATTACGCGTGCACATCCACATTACTCATATATGTTAATCACAATTTGGCTCCCCGGGGATAGGATAGGTAGATAGATAGGTAGGCATTTAGATAGGTAGCCTTTTCATTTCTACATGAGTGTTTCAGATGCATGGTGAGCCTAATATGAGAGGTAAGAACCTGCGCATCACTTTGTGAATGCTTCTTGCATCCTTCACCACCCTGCATTTAGTTAGCAATTTGCATTTCATACTTAAGTCAAAAATACAAATTCCGGTGGACCAGGCCACAACCGGTAAAACCCTTGTTTGTTACTTTGATCTACGGTAGCCGAACCGTAGACCGGACGGATTCCCTATACCAAACAATCAACAGGCTAGTTGGGAACGTTGATTGGGGAGAATCCCTTACTGTTGCCGCCTGCGAATTTCCAGGCCTCAACAGTTTTTGGCGCTAGAAGGAGGGCCACCAGTAAAGGCTGGCCATGGAATTTGATTTCCCGAGATTATCCTACCAGCAGATGTTTTAAAGTTTTCCATCCTTGAAACCCTGTTTTTCCTAGTGTTACTCGCTTATCTTTGCTCTTTGCTCATGGCTGGTAATCAACCTAACCCTTTGCCAACATGGAGAGCTAAGTCACCTCTAAACTTAACTCCTCCTTTGCATAACCTGCCTCAAGCCTTTGACAAGATTTTGCCCAAGTTTGACCCTGCGAACAGCATTGCTGTAGATGATCACCTTCAAAGCTTTTACCTAGCGTTAGAAGGACTAAGGGCTGGAGAGTATGAAGATGTGGTGTGTAGACTTTTTCCTCATACTCTGAAAGGAGCAGCAACATCCTGGTACTTTGGACTACCTGCAAACTCCATTCCTAATTGGGACACTTTTGAGAGGGTTTTCAGGAGTAAGTATACCGCTCAGAAGACGCATACCTCATTGATGAAAGGTCTTGTTTCGTTAAGAAAAGAAAAGAATGAAAAGGTACATAGTTTCACTCAGAGATTTTCATTATACTTAAAAAAAAATTCTGCTGTAGACAGACCTTCAGATAAAGTCTTAATTGAGTATTATACCTCAGCCTTAGGACCTGAGCTAGCCATGTTTTCCAAGATGAAAGTCAAGCCTATGCTGGTAGAGACTTATCAAGAGGCTGAAAGGGTACAGGCTGAAAGTTAGAGTATAGAGGACTATCCTGACTCACCTGAAGAGAATACCACTATAAGAAGATGCTCACTGCTGTCTAAATCTAAAGAAGATCAAACGCATAAGTATCATGAGATGATGAGAGTGCTTCAGAAAATGTCCAACAGAATTGTAGACCTGGAAAAGGAGAGGGACATTCAGAAAACCAATAAGCCATACTATCCGAAGAAGGAATATAACAGCCAATGGCAAGTCCCAACTCCTAATTTGGCATCAATAAACATAACAGAAATAGGAGGAGATAATCTCTGTACCTTCCATCAACAACCTCATTCTGAGAAGAAGTGTCCTCAATGGTTACATTCAATGACGTTGGTGATGAATAAGTTGTTGGACCCAGAATTGACTAGGGACAGTGGTGAGGAAGAAAAGGAGAAACAGATCATAAGCAAACCTGAGAATGATACTATGTTCTCATGGAATGGTATTTAGCTATTTAACATGGAAGAAGACGTTCTCAAGTCTCAATATACCCCTACGACCACAACAAATGAAAACCTGGCCATTGAGAACAATGCAATAATATCAAAGGTTCCAGATTTGCAAGAGGAAGTAAAGGAGCAGGCTGATGTGAAGGCTAAAGATGACATACCTAAAGATATTCATGGCAAACAGGAAACAAAGCCACTCATTGAATTTGCCAAACCGATGGAAGATGATGAGGGAAGCAAAGCTGGCAAACTGAAAGAAGAGTTGCCCACAACAAACCACCCTGTGGAAGAAAAGATTGAGTTGATCAAGACTAAGAAAACCAACGCTCCACCTTTCCTTGTGACTCTTGAAATTTTAAATCATAAGGTCCATAATTGTTTGGTAGACTCTGGATCATCCATGAATGTTATGCCCCTGGCATTTTGCAAAAGGCTTGATGGACCGCTAAAACCTACTATTTGGGATGTCACTCAACTTGACGAAACCAGTGTCAAAGTAGTAGGGGAAATGGAGGATGTTCTGATCCGATTAGCTGCAAATAAAAGGACATGTCATTACATTGACATCGTAGTAGCAGACATCCCTGATGGTTATGGAATGATCCTGAACCGAGATTGGACAGCAAGATTAAATGGGTACTTCGCTTCAGACTGGTCTCACTTGTGGTTACCTCAGAAGGGAAGCCCAAACATGATTAAGATTTTGAGAGAGCCATATATGAAGCACAATGTCACTAAGCTAGGAGAAGAAAATGAATCTGCTGAGTCTGTATTGGGAAACCATCTAACTGAGTGTAAGCTGAGACATCATACTTCAAGAAAGGCCAGTCCTATGATGGATGCCAAGCCTGAGCTCGTTCAACTCACTCAGGCTGAAAGAAATGATTGCAGGATCTTAGATATGGGTTCCATTTCAATAACAGTGCAGTTGGATCACGATTAGGCAATCCATGTCTAAATCCAGTTCATTCCTCAGTTTTTAGATTTATAATTTTTTAGGGATGGGCAAAATTTTTGTTTTAGATTTTTGTCTGCTGTTTTACATAAATAAATTGTTTTGTTTTCTTAATATTAGATGTTGTTTCCTTGCTTTAGTGCTTTGATGGTTCCTCTTTTATTACTTGCTTTGCTATTGTTTCTTTATAGCTTTGTTAGTTTTCCTTTGACTTTGAATAAGAGGCAAACTTTTGGATGCAATGGGAATGTCAGGGTTTTGTATCAACTAAAGTCCTGAGCAAAAGACTATGCTTTAAAGTATAGAATGTCTTCTAGTAATTGTATTCCTTACCGGCAGTGCATTCATTCGAAGTCTCACTTAATCCTTGTAAATAACTCAGAAGTGAAAAGGTCTGAAATACTATTTGGGGGCTCCATCCATTTCACATTTTAATACCCAAGGGAGTCACAGCAAAAGACCCATGGAAAGGAAGCAGAGTGAAACAGTTTATCATATACAAATGATCCCATGCCCTGAATTAAGAAAGGGCTGAAAGCTCTTAAGAGTCACTACTCATAAAAGAGAAGTAAGACATATCAGAACAAAGCTCGAGAAAGCATTAATCTCAAAGCATCAAGTACTAAATGGCCACAAGATCCTCTCCGTCCGTGAATTGAAGTATGAAATATATCATTCACACAAAAGGACACTATGGGATAGAGGATTCCGAATTAAATTCAGTAAGAAAGGCCTGCAGGAGGACTCATATCAAATAAACTAAAGTTCTAAAGGCACAAAAGTGCAAATTGGCATGGGAATGAGGAACAAAAGGGTAATACTGTTCACTATCTGTCACAATCCTGTGGTGTCCAAACTGTAACCACCATAGGGCAGGCAAAATAAACCTCATCCATTTGGCCTCAAGAGAGTTATTCAGACCTGAAACACTACGGATGTTACCTTTTCCCGAGAAAAATGGACTTCTTCTATGAATTTTAATGCATAAGTTGGCTTGTTTAGGAATACAGACATCTAGAATATTTCGCTTTTATTCAGACAGTCTTAAGCCGGGAGAGAGAGTTAATTCAGAGATCTGGGGTTCACCAGATAGTCGCCAATTGTTGCAGCTGCAACATTTTCCCAAAATTCCAAAATTTTTGGGACCCTCCTTTACTTTGAATTAGTTGGTTTTCTTCCTGATCCTTGCTGATTTTGGTATGTGAATTTTGAAGCGTCTTCCAACATTTTTGGTTGCTGTCAATCGATTGGTTTCTCCTCATTTCAATGTTTTAAATAATCCCATCTTTAATTGAGTTCCTCGTCATTTTGCGTATCTTTCAAAACCTTCTTGTATCGGGAGTTAATTTGTTTGACTGTCCCGCCATTGCGGGTGGATTTCAGATCTTGATTGTCTTTTTCCCTCCGACGTTGCGGGCTTTTTCTGGGTTTAAACTTTCCTTTTCGCTCCGACCGTTGCGCGCGAGTTTTGATTCTCTATCGGGTGGTTTTTGGTTCTTTATCGGAGGGGTTTAAATTCTCCCTCGTCCGACGTTGCGGATCATGATAGGCTCTTATCCTCCGACTTCATATCGAGGCCTTTCACCATCATGTTTTCCGCCGTTGCGGACGTATCTTTCATTCGGACCGCCGACGTTACGGATCTTGGCAGGTTTGACTTTCTGTAGTGCTATGATGTGTGCTTTGTGTGTCTCCCGGCTTTTGTATCGGAGCGTTCGGCCATCACTTCCTCCTCCGTTGCGGATGGTATCACGCTCTGAGGGCCCGCCGTTGCGGAGGGTTCGGATTCTTGGTCATCCGATCAAGGTACCCGCTGGCGCTCGATTGTAGTTCACGCGTTCAATTTTAGCCGTGCAGGTGAGTTAGTATTGTGGACCATCCGCCGTTGCGGAGGGACTGAAGCTCTAGCCGCCCGACGCAACTTTCGTTTCGCGTCCGATTTAAATACTCTCGCACGTGTGGCATTTTTTATATTTAAACGGTGCAATGGTTTGGGTTTTGTATTGTTTGTTTATTGCCGAGCACTGTTGCGGTGTGTATAGCATTGAGTTGTCGATCTTTGGAGTGCGTGAAGGTCTAGCTGTCGTTGTACCAGCTTCTAGGTGGCAAGAGTAGAATTCCAACCGTCATCAGCTCGTTTTTTGCCGGATCGCCAGGTAGGTTTATTCCGTCTTTTTCCCATTTGCATTTGAGCGGTTTTGATTTTCTCCCATGTTTTGGGGTTCCCGATGTTTTCCCTCGTACAGCTAGGACTCAAGTTTGTACAAGTTAGTTTTATATTAACCTAGGGTGAGAGGGGTTGTTGACCATTTAAGCCATTTCCTCTTCGCTTTTAGTCGATGCTTTGCGCGCACAGGGGTTGAAAGTTTTAGGCGCAGACGGCCGTTACGTCGTCTGCGCCAAAATTTGTTACGCGGCCATGATAGACAGGGGGTGGTCGGAATTTGGGCGCTGCAGTGGGGGTTTGGTAGTTTATGGATTTCAGTGGTGCATTCCCAGCCTGTGGACTTTAGCCGTCCCGCTCGCACATTCTTTCCCAACCTCGACGAGGCAGAAGGTCGAACCTACAGTTGACCGGGAGGAATAGGGTTTTGAGAAGTTTTCACGGTCGAACCTAGCCGGTGTTGCTTGCGCCATCCTTCGCGACCCTTTTGCTTTTTGTTGCCTAAAACCCTAGTAGGGTATAGGGGGTATGTCACTGATAATACTGCATTTATGGAGGATAGCGTGGGTCGTGTTTTGATACCCTGTGCAGAAATGTGGTTACGTCCCGCCGAGGAGGGTAAAATGTACTATCAGCTTAATGCAATTTTTTCGCTACCAGTCGCACCCGTCTCCTTTGTGATGTGTCTGCTGGGCTGTAGGACTGAAGTGTTGATGGGAACAAGCGTGATGTTTTAATTCTTCTCTGTGTTTGCTAGGCAATAGAATGATAATTGAATACTGCACCTGCATATAATTTACAATGTTTTTGCTTCAATGTATCGCTATCATGAGAAAGTGGCAGGTCACATAATAGTGTAGGTTTAATCCTGGCATAAGTATGATTGATACGCTTGCTCATATAGATCGGATCATAAGATGGTGCACCCATAGTCTCAAGGCATTATAAGGTTGAACAATATATGTATTTGTTGCATTGAACATTACCATACTATGCATAAGATAATGGCACATTGCACAGTACTGCATGCTAGTTTGATTATTCAGTATGAGAGACTTATGATTTGATTTTATGGATTGGTCACAATTATGATGCATTTGAGAAAGGATGTATTGCTGCACAATGTTCACAAATTCAAACTGCTTAAATGTCATAATGTTTTTTACATTGCAAGGAGAATTTACATGTCTAAGAGGCAGAAAAGGAAGGCCCCTGCGGTCGAAGAACAGACGGCAATAGAGGTCGTCCCACAGAAGGAGTATATATATGAGGATACCCAATGTATCTCTGGTATTGGGCCTGAATACAAATGGAGCGAGATATACAGACTGATTTCCCGTAGGGAAGTCCCAGACACGGGTCTTGAGGAAGAACCTATTTACACCAACATTGAAAAATCCGCCATCATGAAGGTGGCTACCAGACTAGAGCTGTTCCCTTGCTCTGATGTGATGAGATGGATTCTACCACACACGAATAACAACACAATGATGATGGGAAATGTTGAAGGTCAGGGCTATGCTGCATTTAGCCCTGGATATGTGGCATTGGCTTACCACCTGCCAGAGCCCCAAGTCTTCCTGTCAAACGATTGGTTAGAGAACCTCAGGATGGATTTAGTGGAAACCCTGAGAAGAATGCTCTTACCAGGAAAGCTTTATAGACACAGAGCAACTGAGGTATATGACACATCGAGCTTAAGAGCTCCTTACAGGTTTATATCCTTGATGCTGAACCGGATCTTTGGAAGAGCCAATGGTAGACTCTTCAAATTGGAGTGGATACCTCTTATGTTTCATGTGGCCACAGAAGGAACAATCTTCAACTGGGCCAGCCTAGTATCAAGTAGTCTCTCTTCTTGTGTAGCTGCAGGCCTAGGAGGAGGAGAAGCCCGAAAAAAAATCTGAGTTCTACATGAGTTCCATTCTGATAGACTGCATTCTATGCCATCATCCTTTCCCCGGGATCAAATGTGTTTGGGATAGGGCAAGAATGCCCGTGTATGCAGCCTATAAACTACTGGGGGCTCATCAGTACCATAGCTATTACCGAGAAATCTGTGAGCATTTTATTATGCCTCTGCACGCGCTTATCTTCCGAAAGGAATGTAACTGCATGTCTGAAGAGGCTATGCAGGTAATAGAGGAGTATGGTGATTATTTCTTGACAGAAAACGGGATGTATCTTAGAATGTTTGGTGGATCAAAAACACCTTATTTGCTGCCCAAGTATGCAACGGATTATATAGTCCACAAAGAGGTAGTCAGACAAGTGTTTATTGACGGAGATGGTCACTTCTTGTTCCAGAAAAAGAAGACTGCCTATCCACCTCTACCATTTAAGCTAGGCAGCTGTAGTTTCGCCAATGTGAAGCAAGCTACAGAATTAATAGAGGAACTAGGGAAATTCCACTTTGGCGAGATGACTTTCAGACGAAATGACACTCATGGTAGAGTGGCTGAGCACTGCAAGAAGCACAAGGTTTTCTTCGAATACAGCCATCATTTCGATAAAGACGAATCTTTTTACAGGAATGCCCCAAACATGACATTACTCAGCAGGAGATTCAAACCGAAAAACCTTACCAAGGGTGGAAAAGGATCTGAACAAGATAAAGCTGAGCAAGCTAAGGCTGAAGTAGCAGCCAAAAGGATAAGAGAGGAGGCTCAGAGGCTGGAAGATGAGGCTGCAGAATGGATGCGAAAGGGAGAAGAAGAAAAGAGGAAAGCTGCCCAGGAAGCAGCTGAACGAGCCAATGAAGTAGCCAGAGAAACAGAAGAAGCTGCTAGGCAAGCAGTCGAAGAAGCCCAGAGCAAGCTAGATGAAGAACTACGAGAGCAGGAGGCTGAACAGATAAAGTTGACGCAACAGCAAGCTCCTGAAACACCATCAGGGCAGAGTCAGGGAGAGGAAAATCCCGAGGTGCAGATCCCTCAAGTGCCCACTACCATCATAGCTACTACCCCTATGCTTCAGCTA